>BGPR01003480.1:125068-135863 GCA_013235015.1 Araneus ventricosus
TTTTTTAAAATTATATTATCTAAAATGGAATATAAAACGCAAAGAAATAATTCCATAAAGCACTCTTTGCTAATTTTAATACAGATTAAAATATTGAAAATAAAAATAAATATTGAAATAATTACGTTTGCATTAGATTTGTTCATTATTTAATCGAAGTTGTTGGTTTATAATTTCGTAATACAGGCAGTGGCGGCTCGTCCAGTAGGGCCGCACAGCTGCAGCACCCCCTGAAATCATTTTTTAAACTTTTATTTTCGTTTTTAATCGTATTTGCTTACTTTTCCACTCCGAGAGTTCGATGGTTAACGGAAATGCAAAAAAGAATAAAAACGAAAAAAGAAGATAGAAAATGTATCAACAAATGAGAGCGATGGCGAATCTTGGATTCGGGTCTGGGGGTGGGGGCTGAGGTCATAAAAATTTTGTATCGTCGTGATTAATGTCAAACCTCAAGGCTAAAATAAATCAAAAGTCTTTAACTTTACAGACTTTTTTCACCTGACAATACGAATCATAAAAAACAATACAATACTTTCGATATTTTTATAGAAATTGCAATGAAATAACTAGCCAAAAAATGTCTTCTACAGCGTCAAAGCTACAAGTACAAATGGAATGACTACAAAAGTAGGAAAATTTTCGAGCCTGTCAAGCCAGAAAGAAATGTTGAAACGTTTTTATTATTTTTTTAAAAGAGGGAAATTAAGAAAAAAATAGTTGTAATGATGTTAAATAAAATCAAGAATTCTGGCTTGGAACTGGGGGGAGGGGCTGTAGCCCGATAGCCCCCCCCCCTGGATTCGCCACTGAATGAGAGTGAGACTCAGGTTTGCCCTCGTATGCATCAAAATTTGTCCTATGCGCAAGATTAAGTGAGAAAAAAAGCCGCCCCTTCTCCTTTTGAACTAAAAGGTTCCAGGGGCTGCATGTCCCCCCAGCTCTGGTTGGCACAGGTCCAGCTGAGAGAGAAAGACACATTTTTTTTCGTCTTCTTTATCCCTCACTCCCATCTCAAAGTTCGCTTCATCGGTATGTTTCTCTTTACTCCCTCTCATGGGTTGTTTATGGGTTTCGGTTTTCCTTCCTGTTGCGTCGATAGAAACACGTCTGATTTATTGAATATTTGATTTCTTTTGTAAGAAGTCACTACGTAGATGCTTTTCTGAAGAAGAACAAAATTCGACGGGAGGCTGTTCCTGCGGAACCGCTGGGATTGAGGGGCGTAGATTTACTTACCTTCCTCAGCTGTGACTTTCTGTGACTAAAGTAGCTCTATGTGACTATTAACTCCATAATCTATAGTGACTATTAGTCTAGTGTGACTATGTGACTCTATCTATGTAAAATTCTTCGTGATTTCTTCGTGAACTTCTCAACTCGACTGTGACTAAACTGTAATTACAAATTCTAAAATTATTTTTGCAATCTTCAATTTCTACCTTTCTTTGTTAAATGAAACTAAAACCAACTATCTATGTTATTTGGTTGCGGAGCCAGGAGCGTTTAAAAATACCACGAAAAGCATCATAATTTTTCCCTTTCCCGACACACCATCATGGAGAGACGTAAGTCTACTTCAAGAAGCTACGTATAATGCTTTTGTAAAATAATATTCAGATGAAAATTTTTATAAGAAGAAATTGTAGCGTACGCACGTAAGGTGGGAATCATTGAGCTCGTTCAGCTATTAATGTAGGACAAAAATTTGTTTATATGAAATACGGGATGTTGTTTAAAGATCGCACGTACAGTTTCATTATGTTAAGGAATTAGGAACAGAATACCTCACGACTGGCTATTTACTATGTTTGAAATGCAAAAAACTTCATATCTGGCTTTGAAATTAAAAACTTTGTATGTTTCGAGATAAAGTAGCTTCTTAAAATTGTATTCTCTTGAAAAATATTTTTTTTTTGCAGCACTGCCTGTCTCTGAGCTGACTAGACGCCACTGAATACAAGAATATGTCCCGATGAGAAGATATACTTTTTTAAAACTGTTATTAACCCCCTGACTCCTGAACCGGCCGTAACCGGCCATGCAACTTCTATACTAGTGGGGCGGATTTCGGCCGGTTATTGTTCCGAAAGTGGGGAGAAGGCAGTTGGGCGAGTGGTCATTAAGGGACTCCTTGGGGTAGAGATGAGAGATGGAAGGCCTGCCATTCATATCTCCCACCACCCGTTGTGAGGAGGAAAGGGGAAACGGGGTGGACGAATCAATTTCACCTATCCATTAGTAAACAAACCTCCGCATACTACTTTTTGAGAATCCTCAGTGGTCAGAGGGTTAATTGTTAAAAAAATCACTGAAATTAGTTTTTGTAGTTATAGCTTTTTATCAAATCTACTAATAAATACAAACTGAAAAGAAATTGCGATCTTTCGTAAGTATATGACTTCAATCAGAAAAATAGGTGGACATTAAATAATTTGGAAAGGGATTGTCTAAACAATGCACTCAATGTAATACACAGTTTGAATCCAAAATAGATGAATTGGTGTTATAATCTTAATATAAATAAAAGTCATTGTGGGTATGTGGGTGGGTATGTATGTGGCTATGTTCCACATCTCCTCCTAAACCAATGGACGGTTTTCAACCAAATTTTGTACACTTATTATTTAAGAGAAGGGGAAGACACTTATGAACTTTTCCAAGTCCCAAAGTTAATTAAACAGTCAGTTAATTAGAAAATAACCGAAATCGTTTTTCCGCCGTAACTTCGGAGCAAACTGTCCGACAAAAAATATTTTTATACCATCTTAAAGTTCAAATTTTTACCTTTTCAATGATACTAATTTTATTTCTCTGACATTTTCCCTTCGATTGTTATTAATTTTTAAAAGTTCCAAAACTTTAAAATGCGTGCAGACGATTTTGAAATAACGAATATTTATAGCTACTCCGTTGCTAGGCAACGGTTAGACTTTGAACTAATTCACCTTTATTTCCAGCTTGGCGCTTGATACAGTTGCCAAATAGATTTGGCGATTGCTTAAATCGGAAGGTTACCGGAAAACGGTCTATGAATCCAAAATAAACAAACCAGGATCGTCCATTGACGTATATGATATGGTTGTCAGAGTTTTTATAATAGGAAGGTATATTTTGTCTTATGTATTCTTTTAAACAGTAGAAGCAGATGACATATAGCATGGTGGATGATATATTCCAAAGAGCAGATGATACCATTGAGTACAATGATGTAATTTACAGTAACAGAGAATTAAATTAGTCGTCCAATTATGTATTATCAACCGTCAGAACTTTTGACTTCCCCTTTCTATATATAACGAAACATTTACATTCGTAAATTTAAAAAAAGTAGCAATTCAAATTCTTCGCGCACGAAGTCGCGGGTAACAGCTAGTGTATATATAAAACCACTACATGCTCCCGTATGTAGAATCATTATGATTTTTATAATCGGTTTAAGTGGACATGAAGTGAAGACAGAACCGACCAGGCACAAGATAAAAAAAACCCTCCTTAACTAGCAAACCTAAATAAAGAAAAAAAATTAAAAGAAAAAATAAAACTAAGACAGAAGACCTTAACTAATAACAAAATAAAATAAACAATAAGAAAAACTTAACTATAAAAGGAGAGAAGGAAAAAATAATAAAAAGAATAAACATATCAAGTCCTTTTTAATAGTTTTTAAAAGGTTGTGGCATCATCGCGGCATCTGGCAATATCATGAATTCTGATTTGATGCAGATCGGACCCGCCCTCTTTGTGATGTCACCCATCGACCAATAGTGACGAGTCTGTTACAGTATTTAAGGATTGATTGCTACTGTTCATTCTCTGCTCTTCCTTGCTTGTATAATTTGATTAGCTAGCTGTATAATGATTTTATGATTTAGTATTCTAATTTAATTCTTGTTTCATTAAATTTGTTATTTTATTAACGAGTAGTCTTGCTTTGACTTAGTCACCAGTTACCCACAATGGAATACTTCTGATTTATGTGAATACAGGTACGAAAGATCGAGAAGCCGAGTAGGGTAGAATTGTACAGGTTAACATATAGCACTTGAGTGTCAATAGTTCTATGTACTGACTACCTCAGCAACTATATAAATCTCGCCTCTATCAATGCTGTAAAATTAACTTGACCTAGACGTAGGCCCCAAGAAGTTACAAAGTTCATTACCATAAAAACTTTCTGTCTTCATGAATAGTTTTTTTATAGTCTGTGGTGTGACCATGAGAAACTTAGTCTGTAGAAAGAGCCTAAGAAAGTGAAATACGAGCTTTTAAGTGTCCATTTTGAAAAGTTAGGATATAAACTCTTACTTTTATTTCATGAATAAAAATATTGATGATAATTTCTAGGCTAGGGTAGAGATAAAATTAAACCGTATATTCAGTGGCGGCTAGTCCATTAGGGCTGCAAAGCTGCAGCACCCCCTGAAATTATTTTTTAAATTTGTATTTTTCGTTTTTAATCTTTTCCACTCTCAGAGTTCAATGACTTACGAAAATACAAGTAAAAGAAATAAAAAATTGAACAAAAAGGCATAAAATGAATCCAAACGAAGAGAGACGCAGGTCTGAGATACAAAATAATCTGCCACTCCCGAAATCCCTTCACTGAGTGGAAACTCTTTCTTCCTTTAGCTTAGACGGGCTACGGGCTGAAAGTCAACACAGCTCTGGCTGGCACGGAGCCAACTGAACGCAATAAAGGCGCTCTTTTTAATATATTTTCCCTTTTTCCTCACCCTCACGTAAGTTGCAATCTCATTGGCTGTTTATGAGTTTTGCTTTCGTTTCGTGCTGCGACGACAGATTCAAGCAAATAATACTCTTCTAAAACTTTCAAATTTTTAGAGTATTTCAGCAAAAAAAGTATTTGATATATTTTTAGCTTAAAAATAAATTTTCTGGATATGAGTTATTTGATATTCGTTTTTGAAAGAGTATTATCGATTGAACTGGGCAGGGAGGGAAGTGTATATAATTGGAGCTCCGATTATTATTATTTTTTTTTCGTCAGAGGAATCGTCACATAAACATTCACATTAATCTTTGTTAGTAAAACTGATTGAAAATGTCATATGCTGTTTATTTACTTTGCATGAAAAGCAGGAAATTTCACATCTGGCTTTGGAATTAAAAAAATTGATCTACTTAGAGATAAAGTAGCTTTTAAAATTGTATTCTCTTGATAAACATCTTTTTGCAGCCCTCCTCGTTCCTGAGCTCACGAGCCGCCATTGCGTATATTAATAGTCAATATTCACACCTGGCTGTTGATATAATGTATGCACTGATGATGAAGGGGGGGGGCGAAAAAGTCCTTTTATACTCCGGGCGCCACTTACTCTCGCTACGCCACTGACCATGGTGACAAAAGGTTAATGCATTTATGTCACATTTTAAAGTCAAAAACGATAAGGGGGCGAAAAAACACCATGTCCCTGGCGCCACAAATAAAGTCACTGATGATAAAGGGGGGCAAAAAAATCATACTATTTCCTGGACGTCACTTACTCTCGCTACGCCACTGACCATGGTAACAAAACATTAATGCATTTATGTCACATTTTAAGTAAAAAACGATGAAGGGGCGAAAAACACACATGTCCCTGGCGCCACAAATAAGTCTGATGAAGTAAAGGGGGCAAAAAAAAATCCTTCTATATTTCCTGGACTCACTTACTCTCCTACGCCACTGACCATATAGAAACATAAATGCATTTATGTCACATTTTAAAGTAAAAAACGATAGGGGCGAAAAACACCATGTCCCTAGGCCAATAATAGTCACTGATGATGAAAGGAAAAAATCATTATTTCCTGGACGTCCCACTCTCGCTACGCCACTGACCATGGTAACAAAACTGATGACATTTATGTCACTTTAAAGTCAAAAGATGAAGGGGCGAAAAAACCATGTCCCGGCGCCACAAATAAGTCCACTGAGTAAAGGGGGCAAAAAAATCATACTATTTCCTGGACGCCCTCTCCTTCGCCACTGACCATGGTAACAAAGCATTAATGCATTTTTATGTCATTTAAAGATCAAAACGATGAAGGGGGACGAACTACCATGTCCTGGCGCCAAAAGTAAAGTCATGATGATAAGGGGCAAAAGATCATACACTATTTCCCGGACGTCGCCTCTCCATACGCCATGACCATGGTACAAAAATTAATGCATTTATGTCACATTTTAAATGTCAAAACGATGAAGGGGCGAAAAACACCATGTCAGCGCCGACAAATAAAGTCACTGATGATAAGGGGGGCAAAAAAAATCATACTATTTCCGGACGTCACTTACTCTCGCTACATACTGACATGGTGACAAAACGTTAATGCATTTATGTCACATTTTAAAGTCAAAAACGATGAGGGGGCGAAAAAACACCATGTCCCTGGCGCCACAAGTAAAGTCACTGGGATAAGGAGGGCGAAAAAATCATACTATTTCCCGGACGTCACTTACTCTCGCTACGCCACTGACCATGGTAACAAAACATTAATGCATTTATGTCACATTTTAAAGTCAAAAACGATGAGGGGGCGAAAAAACACCATGTCCCTGGCGCCACAAGTAAAGTCACTGGGATAAGGAGGGCGAAAAAATTATACTATTTCCCGGACGTCACTTACTCTTGCTACGCCACTGACCATGGTGGCAAAACATTAATGCATTTATGTCACATTTTAAAGTCAAGAACGATGAGGGGGCGAAAAAACACCATGTCCCGGGCGCCACAAATAAAGTCACTGATGATAAAGGGGGACAAAAAAATCATACCATAATCCGGGCGCTACTCTATCCTCGCTAAGGCGACTGAACATGGTGAAAACCTTAATGCATTTATGTCACTTTAAAACAAAACGATGGAGGTGATGTGTCACCGTGTCCCGAGAGCACAAGTTAAATTACCCATTATGAATGGGGTGTAATATATTATAACCCGGGCGCCACTTATTCTCAGTGCGCCACTGGACCATTGCTGTTATTTCAATGTGAGTATTGTTTTATTAAGTCTGTTAAATTTTTTAAAGAAGAAACTTACCGAAACTTCGTAACAAAATAAGAAGCTTCTCATAAAATCACTTCTTACCATCCGGTGTCAAACACGACTGACTGTTTTTCATACTCTCTGGCAATAATACTGTTGGTTGTTAAAAATTTATCAAAATTTATTTATGATCCATCAGAGCGTTGAAGACATAAAAAACAGCGGTTTCATGTAACCAGGTGGAATATTACAGCAGACATAAAAAAAAGAGAAAGCTGATCGATACATTGGCTTATGTTTTATGCAATCACTTAGAGCTTGTTTCTACTAATGATGAAAACTTGCGAGCTCTTCACATCTGTTATGATTCTACAAACAGTTTCTCGCCTTATGTGTGAGTGAAAATAAAACATGATTTTATGGCGCTGTAAAAACCATAATGACATCGACCAGGGATCTACTTATTGCAGAATTCAACCTTGCTAACAGTGGTTGTTTCAAAAAGCAATGGTATTTTCAGTATACTTGTGCAAGGAAAGCATCACGCTATTCTTTTGGCCAGATATGGACGACATACTGTTGTATTAATTTGCCATCTAATATAGGCTTAAACTGTTTAGCGAAAATGGGGGCTTTTGCAACTGTTATCATTTGTGCAGTTGGAATTTTGGTCCTGTACTTGTTAATGCTACAAAAGGGAGGTCAAACTCCACCCGGTCCATTTGGATTACCCCTATTAGGTTATCTTCCATTCATGGGCTCAAAACCTCATCTTCTTCTTCAAAAGTTGGCTAAAATTTATGGACCAATATTCAGGTAAGCTGATGAAAGGATGTGTAACAAATATTTTTGAATAACAAAATTTGATTTATAGTATGTTCTTTAACTTTTTGAAAAATTAACCTGATAAACTCATGTAAAAAATCAATGAAAATGTGTCCAGTTTTTACATCATGCCTTTAATTTAAAGTTTTGGGAGTTCATGGATATTCTTATTCTATTTATTTATTTCTCTCAGGTAGTTGAGCTCTTTGGTCATTGCGTAAAAATCATTGATTCATGGGTCGACAGAACTCGTTGGGAGCTCTTTGACGATGAGAGCACTTGAGAGTACTTTAAAACATCATCATCTATATGCATGCAATTCACCACTTATTATTCACTAGAAGATTTGTGCCCGTCTAAGACGGGCTTTTAGCATGTCAACAATATCTCAGATCTGATTGTCACAGATTTGTTAAGGAAAGTTGTAGAAGAAAATCTCATGCACATTGGCAGAGTGTTTAAAAAATTATAAAAAAACATGGAAAACAGAAACGATGAATCAATTGACACTAACTTTCGTTTTACAAGATATATATGTATTAATCTCACTTAATTTTATTTCAAATTCTAATATTATAATATTTCAGTCTTAATGTATTCCAAAATCACTCTTCTTAAACTCCAGTTTCGTTTTATTTCCCGCGCTGGAGGTATATTAAATCTCTCGTTTTGGCATATTTATTACTAAAAGAATATTTTAATCGCTTTCATGTGCCCACCGAAAATCATGACGCGTCTCCTTGGCGCTAAACTTTTTCCCTAAAACGCTTATGTAATTTATTAAAAATAGCCAATATTCCTTTCACTTTGATCACGTGTTATATTGTAATTCCCTTATCTGAGAGAATCGGGGATTTTCTGTACACTTTTACTTAAAACTTCAACTAAGATGTTGGTATGTCCGTCACTCTCCAAAATATTTTTAAATTAAAGCAAATTGGTTAACAACTCGGCTGTTTTATGACTGAAACAACGAAAACATTTTATATATAACTATTCATTTACAAAATTAAGTATGAAAAAGAACCTTTTTAACTGAAACGAAAGTAAAGATCTCCCGGAAGTGCAAAATTAAATTAATTCTAAAGGAATTCTTCCTCAATGAATCAACGTAAAATAAAATAAACTTCTGAACTTAGTGAGAAACTCCTGTCATAACTCAGAATCCAAAAAGTATCCCATGGTGTGTATACTAATTTGTAGACAGACAGAGTGCTTAAAATATAAAAAACATGCGTGGAAACCAGAACTGACGAAACAAAATTAATTCTAGCATAATTTCTTTTTAATATTAACCGAGTTCAGCATAAAAAAGTAAAGGAAAGCTTTAAACTCCCCTAAAAAATCCACTGAAAATGAAGAAATAAATTAATTCTGGTATTGCTATTAAATCATCACTATCCCCGCGTGGATGAATGAGCATAAATAAAAAAAAGCAGGAAACCGCTAAAAAAAAACTTGTCTGAGTTTTTTTATTGCCGTCTGGAAAGAATCTCTTTCGGCACGTTGCCCACATTTCTTCGCGTTAACGATTTCGGACGGCCTTTCTATAAGAGATTGCATTTAATATAATCATAGTCAGCGACAATTTAAGTTGTCAGCACGGGGTAAACTACGCGGTGTATCATTACACTAATTAAATAGTTCTGACTATAATTCTAATTTATAAAATAAAATTGTACTTTAACAAAATTCAGTTTTAATTACTGGTAATCGATACGTTGCTTTTTATTGAAACCGAACGGTGTTTCATTCCCGGAAGATTTTCCTATAGTCCTTAGAAGCGTACACCATTCATCAACGATGCAGCTGCTAGTAGCTTACTTGATGTTAATTTGAGTTCTCATAGATTTTAACATGTAATGGAGTGTCTTCAATTTTTGCAATCATATTCTCATTAACTAAAATAATATTTTCATGAATTACAGATACTTTTTAAAATTGTTAAATTATTTCATTTTATATTTTAAAATTGATATCAGTTTAATTAATCTTTTAAAATGATTCTAACTGATCAATTTAAAATTGTGTATCTAAATTGGATGCAAGTGTATTTATGATGAATATATTATAGAAACTTTATATTGATTTGTTATAGAACAGGAAGAGAGACTTTTCTTATCTTGTTAAAAATTCTTTTCTAAAATTTGTTCATAATATCTAGGAATCAGAAGAACAACTGACATGATGAAGAATAGTGGTTTTTACAAGAATTCTAATGGAAAGAATATTTCTTGAAGTGAATCATTCAGCAAGTTTGCGAAGATGTATCACTTCTTAACATAATAATATTTCCATATTATTATGAAGCATCTTTTTTCTAATCATAAGATTTTGTTCTTCCAGACTTACACTGCGAATAATTAAATAATGTTACACGATAAAATATTCAGTTTATTCGTATAGGGTTTCTGTGAAAAAAATTAGTGCATATAGTAGAAGAATTTTAATTATTCTTTCAGTATATGTGAAAATGACATAAATTCTTGTAATCTATTTCTCAGTATACGTTTGGGAAGTCAATACCTGATAATTTTAGACGATCTCTCATCTGTTAAGAAAGTTTTTTCGCAACAGATGCTTCCAGAGAAAACACGTAAGTATTATTATTTGTACTTATGAAGTATTTAATAAATAAATCAAATAAACACATAGCTCTTAAATTTTGATAAAATAAGACAATATAATATTCAGGTATTGTTTTCAATAGTGAACCGTAAATCCATAAAATTGAAGTTGGTTCTCGTCTACATAACTGCATTCAATTAGTATTCCCTTAAATGGAGTCAGCTTATTTCTATGGAGATCGCAACGGGGTATTTATTATTCAACAAAATGTTCCATAAAATATACTTTTATGCCGGCATTATTCTTTTTCTCTCTTTCTGAGTTCAATATTCTAATATTGAATTCAGTAGTATTTCCCTTAAACAATCATTAGTCTCTTATCACATTCCAGCCATCTCTCTTAAATTGAT
>BGPR01003481.1:857-53893 GCA_013235015.1 Araneus ventricosus
GATATATATATATATATATATATATATATATATATCTTTTGATTCTTGTTTGTTTTGATACATATGTATCTGTCTGTCGGTCGGTCACAAGAACTTCTCCTTAACAGTGAACAGTAGCGACATGAAATTGGCATAATACATTCTGGGGTAAATTTCTAAGTTACCGGCTCTGTTTTGAACATTCAGAATTAATTAGTTCTTAAGATATTTAATTAAATAACGAAAATTAGCCACAGTTAAGTCTAATGTTTAAAGGTTTTTTGCCAATAACTCGTAATATAATTATTTTTACACCATCTTAAAGAGCAAAACATTATTTTTCCAATGATACTAATTCCATTTTGGTAACTTTTTTCTCTAATTGAAAAAAGTTTCAACATTTACTTTTTATGCAATTTTTAACAATATTTTCTATTCTTATAAAATTAAATTCAAGCCAATTTATTGTTTTATCAAGTCCTTCATTCACGTGTATTTGCCACTGTTATAATTCATATAAGAAAATATTGTTTACATTGGATATTTTGAAGACCAAGGCAATCTTTTTATTTCCTGTTTCATGCGGTAGCATATACAGGAGAATCTGGCTTAACGAACATAATTTGTTCCAGAAGCTTGCTCGTAATACGATTCGCTCGTTAAGAGAAACAATTTTTAACTTATAAATTAATGTTTCATACGATAATGCGTTTCATGTGGAAAAAACACTCAAAAATTTTATATAGTGTTTATTCAAAGAAATATATATGTTACGGTCAATGTGGATAATCGGTTATTGTTGATAATCACCGCGGAAATTATGCATAATACCCGGCGATTATACATAATGACTATACAAGCCAGTTAAAGTGAATACTTAATGAAAATTTATCTCATTAGTCGGTTATTATGAAAAATCACCAATGAAGCTTGGTGACTGTAATTATTTTCCGTTGAAATCTATTTTGGTTTTTTTTATTTGACAATTTGAGGTGCGTGTTTCACAGTTAAAGGTCAATCGATTAAAGTTAAATCTTTTCGAAACCAAAGTATTTTTGGGTTGTCTTTGCACTACCTCCCGTTTCAAATGTAGAATTTAAGCCGCGCTGGCAATGCCTGCGGCATCTAAAGTGGACATAGAGCAGATTTTTTTTATCATCCTATATCTTCCTATGTCTTCGCATCCTATATCTTCACTACCAGTGGGAGCGGAACCTAGTAGCTTCGCTAGTTCGTTGAATGTATGAAATATGCGCTTTTAACTACTCAAGTGAAACAAGTGTGCTCGTGATGCCTGCAGCATCTGAAATGGGCACCAGACGATTTTTTTAACTTAAAAAAACATCCTATGGCCTTGCTAGCTGTGGGAGCCGGAACCTAGTAGTTTCGTTAGCTCATTCAATGTAAGGGATCTGCGTTTATAGTGAAATTTGACCATAACTTCTCGCCAAATAGAGATAGCGAAAAAATTCCTGTTTCTCGAACCTTCATTTTTTCGCCAAGTTGCCAAAATTGTCACCAAGTTTGTCGCCAAGGCTTGCGGCATCTGAAATGGGCACCTGGCAAATTTTTCTAACTTAAAAAAACATCCTACGGCTTCGCTATCAGCGGGAGCCGGAACCTAGTAGCTTCGCGAGCTCATTGAATGCAAGAAATCTGCATTTTTTAATTACTCAAACGAAGCAAGAAAAAGTGTGCTCGCGATGCCAGCGGCATCTAATGTGGGCAACCTGGAGATTTTTTAACTTTAAAAACATCCTACTGCCTAGTAACCGGAACCTAGTAGCTTTGCTCGTTCATTGAATGTTTGAACAATGTTTCTTAATTAATCATATTTACCATGAATTTTGATCAATGAGGTCCCATGCCAATGTAATGAATCACACTGACCAAATTCCAATAGAAATTATTCATAATAACCGGTTAATGTGACAAATTTCCATATATTATCCTCTTTTACCGGCTTATTTGGTTATTATGGATAATTGCCGGTGATTATCTACACCTTAACATATAGATAAAATTAAGGCACGTGAATCATCATCATCTTTTCTTTTCAAGCAGAATCAACCGATATGGAATAAGGATTTGCAGAAGTCAAAACAAAAAAAAAATCGAAATAATAAGTTTATTATTTACTAAACGGCTTCGGCGACCATCTTGTTCGCCAGGAATAAAATTTCAATTGAACCTCTCGTGTATAATTTTATATTCATGGTTCCATTAACAAAGTAGTTTTAAATCATGATACACATTTCACCCATGTTTCCTCAGTGGTCATTCCTCTATTGTGTTCTTTGTCTGCATGAAAGTCCTTAACGGAGTAGAATAATTGTATTTGTCGTGTAGCATACAATTGCCCGTTGCCGGCATCATCTTCACTCTCTTATTCCTCTTGCAAAATAGGCATTTGATTTTGACTTTAAAATGTCACTGAACATTTTACGTCCATCAGCGTGTTGGATGAAAATATGCTGATTAAAACAGATAGTATGAAAATGATTTTTGAGCTGCAATATTTTCGAAAGTCATTAAGGAAGAACACAAAAAGTTTGTTTAATATTTGATTAATAAAATTCTAATTAGAATTTCTCAAAAAAAGCTCCGAGGTGCGCATTCCCACCCTCCAAAGTATGTTTCAGCTAAATTTCGTAGCTCTAGGTCCAGCGGTCTGGCCGGTAGAGATCCAACACACACGCATTCTCGTTTATTATTAGTAGAGACGATACATGCTATAATTTACAGGATTGAGTTCAATGCTTCATTAGAAATTTTACTAATTTTTCTTAGTGTTTAATAGAGTTGTTAAGTTTTTATATCAATTATGAAACATGCCCACTTCTTTTTCAGTAGGAATCTGTCTAGAGAAATTTGATTTTGCCGACGTTTCAAAATTTGACGAAAATGTGAGACAGCATTATAATAAAATTAATTTGTAGCGAGCATAACCACCGCTTTTTTAGAGTGAGGCTTCTCAATGTACGATGCAACGGTTTCCCATACTTTCAGCATTTGTCTTATTGCGCTAGAAAATTGTTGCTTTGCTGTTACCTCCTCCTTCTCTGACAAACTCTCCTTCATAACTTCTTGCTGTGAAGCACAATGCAACTCCATAAACTCTTCTTTGCTCAGCTGTTGGTTGTGCTCTTCCAAAAGCCTCATCGATATCTTTGCTATCCCCCTCCAGTTCCTGATCTTGGAAAAGACAAAATCTCGTTAACTATAGACTCCATAGGATACTGTCTCAGACTCCTCAATGTCACATTCGACAACACTCTCCGGCCAAAGCTCCTTCCAAATAGAAGTGAGGGTTCTCTTGGTAACCCCTCCCATGGATTTCCGAACATTCTGAGGCAGGATACGATATAGAAATGATATTTCTGATATTCTCTGAGAGTAAGGTTGTTCCCTAGATACAATGCTTCATAAAAACCCATCACTGAACACCATGTTTGATAAATAAAAGCTTAGTGGATATGACAGTAGCAGGCGACAATCCGGGGCTTCTCCCCTTCTGGTCACTCGTTATGCAAAATGTCGCTCGTTATGCGAGTCATTTTTTTACAAATCATTTTAATCGTTACGAGAATTACTCTTCATGCGAGGTGCTCGTTAAGCGAGAATTCACTGTACCTGCATACCAATACAAATACTGTGCAATTGGATAAAATACTCTCTCTATGAGATATTTCGTTGAATTTTGAAAACAATTTAAATGATCATGATGAGTGTGTTAAGTCTTTCAAGGTTACATAGTACAGTTACTATCGAAAGGAGAGGAACTAGGGAGAAAAAAGTTGTTTCACCGGTATATCTGTTTTGGCGCAGTTTGGCTAGAAATGGCTCTTGTACCATTAACACTCACACAACCAACCAGTATATTTGTCACAAGAAGTCTTCCTAAACGCTGATAGTATCGACAAGAAATTTGCGCATGCCATTCTGGGGTCCATTTCTAGATCAAATGCGCTTTATTCAATTTTAAAAAATAGTTGCTTCTTACAATATTTAATTAAATACTAGCTACGTGACCCGGCGTTGCACGGGCTTTCTCGAATAATGCGTCATTCCTTGACGGAGAGAAAAAGTGAGGTCATGTGACACATGCCCAACATTCTCTCCTAAATAAATAAGGAGAAAACAGCGGTTCAATCATTCCGTCCGCGTAAAGGCTTCAAAATATACTTTTAAAAAATCGCAAAAATAATCTTTTTTTGTAAAATTACGATTCCGGAATTATTTTTTGTCTGACTTTAGTACGTAAGGAATGAGATAACCCAGCATTGATCGGAATCCGTATTTTTTCATATACCCGCTTCCAGTTTATATACACATGAAGCAAGATGCACTGAGTACATGAAATCTAAAAGTGAAACCTCATAGAAAACAATAGTTTTAGTAAAAACCCTATATGAGCGATTTAATTTTCCCTGTTTCTTTATATCAATTACCAAAACCCACACAAAACTCTATCCACATTGACTTGTTGCATTGTTCAGGTTTTCATATTCCTAGCTGCATGACCCGGCGTTGCACGGGCAATCTTGAATAATGGGATATTCCCGGGCGGAGAGAAGTGAGATCACGTGAGGCCTTCGGATCCATATTTTTTCATGTGCCCGGCTCCGTTTTTTTTCAACAAATATTGTCACTTACTTTCTCCAAGAAATGTAAATATTCTTTCAAATCTAGTCTTTTTATTACTAATTTTCATATGCCCGCCTCCGATTTATTTTTTTTACATATATTGTCGCTAACGTAAACGTTATGTTCAGCCCAAAACGTATTCTCTTTTCTTTGTTCTTCTGTTTCTTCGGCTCTTCTCTGCTGGCTACGTTGTCTCATTACTGCCAATCGTCTATTTCTTTGTTCTTCTGTTTCCTCGGCTCTTCTCTCCTGCCCACGTTGTGCCATGTCTGACAATCGGCTATTTCTTTGTTCTTCTGTTTCTTCCGCTCTTCTGTCCTGGACACGTTGTGCCATAGTTGACAATCGGCGGTTTCTTTCTTCTTCAGTTTCAACAACTCTCCTTTCACGTTTTCTAATTGCCTCCCGTCTACTGGCAACATCCCCTGTAATTCCTCTTTTTCTTTTAGGTATCGGAAAAAGCGAGAATTGAACAAAGCAAAAATAGTAACTTCCAAAAATATCAGCTTAAAATAGAAGCTTCTACAAATATTTAAACTTGATCAAATCAATGAATAATGATTAAAATCACTGACATAACTAATCTACATCTTTCGGCACATAACTTTACAGAAACCAAACACCCCTTTTAATTTCGTTAAAATGATTTTGTTGATCACGGGATAAAAAAAAGGAATTTATACACTTTCAACAATACATTTTTTTTTATTTCTGTCAGCGTCATTTTTTTATTGTTGTTGTAACAATGTTCTTTAAAGTAAACGATTTCAACAATAAAAAATATTTTGAATTGCGCTGTAACAAGGAAAAGTATTGTTGTAAAGTATTCGAAACAATGAAAAGCATTGTTGTCAGTTAGTTTTTAATTAATATCTTTTTCACTAATTAAAATTTCGAAATTTAAATGGCCGAAATGGCTTCCCTGGATTATTCCCCATCTTTTGGTACCTTCCGCGCGCTTCTCCGTTCGGCGGTTCGTGAGAAGATAGAGGGACATACATACATACATACGTTTGTTTACCTTCGAATTTTAATAGAGTAGATCAAAAATTAAGCCAATTTTCGTCGTTTTTTCTCAGTTCTTAGCCAATAACTTCTGAAATATATATTGCACGAAGATGATTTATATACCATATTAAAGACAGGAACGTTTTCTTTTCATTGATCTGTATATAAATGGCATACGTTCTTTTCCTTCAGCTTTAATTAACATTTCGAAATTCATTCCAAACACAATTTGTAACAATGCTTTCTATTATTGTATTTAAATTCACACCAATTTATTGTTTTATCAAATTCTTCCTTCCAGTGTTTTTACCACTGTTACAGTTATGATAAAAAAGTATAGTTTTCTCTAAATATTCACAGAAAGATATAATCTTTATTTCCGCTTTTAATTCGTAGCGTGAACCTCTTTCAATATGTTTGCACCGCAATCCAATGACGTAAATTATTCTCAGCATGAAATGTTTCATTTAAGTTTACAAATTTAAATGTGATATTAATGAGCGTTTAAAATCATTAAGAAAGATATAGTTTGTTGCTACCGGAGGTAGAGGACCTAAGGAGAAAGAGAAAGAACACTATGTGGTTTTTTTTCCGGTCTGACACAGAAACTCTAAATAGAAGAGAATTGTAGTCCGGATAAAAACAATTAAAACCAAGATATGAAAGAGTTCTTGCTGTCGCCGTAGCATTAATTGGGAGTGGGAAATGGAGTTCTAGGGACAGCTAGATTCGCCCCAGGAGGATCAAACTACGGAGAGGAAAAGAAGAGAAAGATTTAACTGCTGGCTGATGGGGTCAGACAACAAGGGATTGGACGAACGAAAATAAACGAAAGACGCTGCTGCGAAAAACTGTTTTATTGACTTGTGATAACTGTAACTTTGTTTGTATTATGAGTATGCTTTATAAGTACTTCAAATTTTATTCAAAAATACTGAAGCATAATGAAAAAACTCAGTAATCCAGCCCTACAGTAGAATCCGGGAAATCTAAATGATAGGTGCTGCAATAGTTCGAGTACTGCGGCCGGTGTTCTAGTAGGCATCACGGGCCACAGTCGGACTCCTCCCGAAGGAGGTACCTATCTTCACTGGAGGAAGGACTCATGTGCCCCAACTGCACCCACATCCGGGAACGAGAACCCGCTAACTTATCCGACGGCTTCTCAGCCACGTAGGGCAGAGTGGGGTAAAACGGGATACTTTTATTTTGGAGTTATTAATTCTTCTCTCTAGTGGATAAATACTGAATTATTCACCACTAGGGAAGAAAAAAGAATGACCATAGTTTCCATTTGGTTGTTGTTAAGTTCAATTCATCTGCGAAGGTTTATTTGTTTTATGACGTCACCTCTCCAATGTTCGAATGATTTTAAACTATCCTTACTTTAAAAAAATTACACTTTTAAAAACCATTTTTAGTTCAGCTTATTATATGTTTAGTAAGGATATCTGCCCTATCAGAGAATAATGATTTACTTCAATAATTTCGCTGCTCTATTTCGTTTCTTATGACATCTTCATTCGTGGTAAAACCGGACTTTTTGTGGGGTAAAACGAGATACAAGGGGAAGCTACGGATACGCGACCGAAGAAGATATACTTAGGTTGTGAGATAGTTAGTAGTTTGTGAGGGCCATTCCTATTTGACCTTTGCGTCAAATTATCTAATGGAAAGCATTTCCAACAGTTAGAAGAAAAGAAAAGAGAAAATGAAAAAAAGATATTAAAGAAGAGAAAATTGTTTTGTGGTGACTCATAAAACGGGAAAAGAAAGCCTCAAAATAAAACAATAAAAAAGAGAAGAGTATGAAGAACCAATGCTGCAAAGCCGTCTTATGAAAAAAATCCTAAATAAGTCCACTAAATCTGCAGTGTAGCGGAGAATAAAGACAACTACGATATGTGAATTATTACTATTCTTACTTACTTATTACTATTCTTAAACTAATTGTCTTTATTCTAAAATTGTCAACTATTGTAATTATTGTTTATTTTTTTAAAAAAAATCGTCTTTTTTCTTAAATTGTCAACTATTATGACTATTGCTAAATCTTAGAAAATAGTTTTATTCTGTAAATAAAAAAATATTCTACTTTTCCACTGAAAATCTAGTTTTCCCTAATTTACCATAGAGTTAACATGTGTATCCCGTTTTAAACGGGATACTTTGACTTTTTCTACAAAAAATCATTAGTAAAAAAAGTAATGAAACTGTGACTTTTCCTGAAAGATCTGTCGAATTTTGATAAATAAAGAATATTTTAATAAAATTTGTCAAGCTTTATGTCGAATAGTTTAACTCCATCAGGCCTTCAAATCTTAGGTATCCAATTTTAACCCACTTTCCCCTACTCATGTCGCCTGAAGGTGGGATTAATATTGAAGCATAAGAAATATTTTAGTGAAGATTTCGTAGCAATTAAAAAACAGTTGTTTAGCTATAAAAGACTGAAAAATATTTTCATTCTAAGCATTACAGTATATAAGAAATAATTAATAAAATTTTTAGTCGCTAAATTTCGCAACACCATCGATAACAGTTAAAAACATTTCTGTTACATAATTTTTTAATTCCTACTTTTATAAAAAAAAGAACATGCGTTATTAAAATTTGGACTCAATATAATAAGTTTAAGTGCCAAAAGTGCGTACTTGTAATTCCAATTAGCGTTTATTTGTTCCTATTAATGGAAAGCGATCAGGAAGCAAATAAGCGATTTACTAAGTCATAATTTTACACGACTAAAATGCCATTCTCAACACATTTTTTTTATTATTAACGATACTTGATATCCAATATACCAAAAAGGATTTCTTGCAGGAAAACGGCGCACAAGAAACAAGAGAAAAAAACTAAAATAAATAGTTTCCTCAAAAAAGGCGTTATATATTTAGCAACGAATAAGGAAAATCGTTAATGGTTAAGGTAAAAAAGATGAGCAATGTATTTTGTGCGAGATAGAACGTTGTTTCCACTGAACCAGGAGATTTAAATTATGTCCTCGGAGATTGTTTAGTGGGCGTCGTGGGTAATTTTAATGAAAGGTAAAATTGAATCCGGGAAATGATTGCTGGATACCGGAAATGAGAGTGGAGGATAAAAAATGGCGTGCTGAAGCCGCTGCAGAAAATATGTTCCAGCTTAGGTCTAGATCGGGATATACTGATCGAATAAAGGGTGTAAAAATAACCTAAGTCTTCCGTCAGTCAAGAAAAACTACAGGATAATTAAACATGATTATATAAACGTAGAGAAAAAAATGAATAATGTGATGAAATCTCTATTAAAGTGAAATAACAAGAAATTCTTTTATGTCTAGTATTTTTAAAGTTAAAAACACTTTTATGTAAATAACTGCGGTACACAAAATCAACTAATCTCTGAAACTTCTTTGAAAAAGATGAAAATATTAGTCGAACCAAACGATTATTAAAATCCTCCAAAGCTGATTTTCTCCATAAACTATTCATATTTTATTAAAAAATATTATATAATTTAATTAAGATTATACGAGGTACCTCTGAGGCAAGTAGATGAAATGGTTTACAATATCTGTAATAATTTCATTCAAGACGAATGGCGACACTAAAAATAAAATAGTCTTCCACTATATTTATTTTGAAATAAAGAAGGACACATTTATCGAAGGGATGTATTCAAGAGTAAAAACTACCAGCTCAAGCATTTCATTATTCTCTCAGTCTGAGAATCTTTTTCTTATTTGCCGTATTTTATAAAGCATTCTTGAGCCATTCAGTTTTGTTAATCGAAAACAATTTGCATACATTAGTAAAATCAGAAGGAAATACCACGGTAAGATGTTAGAAACTTTTTCTAGTAATTGCATTTCTTTTTAACTAGATACCTAAATTTTGATATTTAATTTTCTTTAACCCATATTGTACCAAGAATTGGAAAAAATAATATTTTTAAAAGAAAAATTTCAATATGTATTTCTCTAAGCCTGTAAAATTAAAAACTTACCAAACTTTAATTTTTTCAGTCGGTACAGGCTGTCCTAAAAATAGCACAATGGTACAATCCACTGCTATTGTTCCTTACTTAGGTTGAAGGGGAAAATAATGCATCTTAAGCATTAGTCCAACGTTACATTTTTTGCGGATACTTGTTGATTTTACTGCACAGAGTTTTAGCTGGCATTTTCTTTGTCGGTTTTCTCTTTTTCTTTACAATAACATGTTCATTTTTAAACTTTAGAAAATCTTCATTAGCTTGTTGAACACCTAGTTTTCTGCAAGAAAGGTTCCTTGGAATAGAAAGTCCCAACAAGGGAACTACACTGGTGTAAGAAATTAAGAGAAATTGCAGACTTGGTCAATTATGTCTAGAACTACTGCACCGATTTTAATGAAATTTGATATGTACATACATTGATACAATACAAAACAAATAACCATTCAACAATTGTAATACACGCGCATGATCGTGCGTAACACTCGTTGGAGTCTGAAGTTATGAAACAGCGGTTGCAGAATAAACAAAAAAATTGGTTAACAGAGGGTATGGCCCCCTCTTACAGATATACAGGCCTTGCAGCGTGAATTCATACTTGAAATAAGGCAGTTTATCATTTCCTGTGTCAATTGGTCCTACTCGTTCAGCAACGCTGTTTCCATTTCCTGGATGGTTCTCGGAGGGGGTTGCGAGATGCAATTGCCCTCCCCAGAGCGTCCCAGTTTTGCTCTATAAGGTTAAGGTCTGGAGATCTGGCTGGCCAATCCATCCGGCGAATATCCTCACTCTCTAGAAATTCGTCGACTAGAAGAGATCTATGTGGCCTCGCGTTATCGTCCATTAAAATGAACTCAGGGCCAACTGCACCTCTGAAAAGGCGAACATAGGGCTCCAAGATCTCATCCCTATACCTCACACCAGTCACAGTGCCTCTTTCAAAGACATGGAGAGGTGTTCGGCCATCCAACATGATGCCTTCCCAGACCATTAAACCCCCTCCGCTATAATGGCCGATTTCGGGGCATTGGAGGGTAGGTAGCGGGTCCCTGGTTCTCTCCATATGAACGTACGCCGAGAATCGGTGTTTAGGCTGAACCGGGGCTCATGAATGAAGAAAACGGTCGCCCATTGATCCATACTCCAATCTCTATACTCTCTGCACCATGCTAAACGGACTCTCCTGTTCGTAGAAGTGAGCGGGACGCAAACAGCAGTTCTTCTTGTAAACAACCCTGTCTCATGAAGTCTTTTGGAAACAGTCACCCTTGATACACGGGTTCCTGTGGCTGCATAGAAGTCACGGGAGAGCTGAAAAGCTGTAGCACTCCTGTTACGCCTCGCTTTAATGGACAAATAACGATCTTCTATGGCCGTGGTGGCTCTTGGACGACCTTGCCCAGGCTTTCTCTCGATGGATCCGGTATCCTGGAACTGTTTCCATAAGTTATTCCATAAGTTACACACGGCGCTGGGCGTTAAACTGAACTCTCTACAAATCTCGACTTGAGAATGGCCTGCTTCTAGCCTCCACAAAATTCGCCACCTCATTCCATCATCTAAACGTTGGTGGTTACTCATTTTTACTGTTACAATTTGAGTTTTACCGATTGCTGCAAAATAACACCAAGAAATTCGCCGAGGTGTGCTAGCGAACGAAATGCGTCTTACCTTACGCGCGCTTATCAAGCCTGTTTCTCTACTAGCTCCGCCTACACATACGTGTACGCTAACGTATTTGACGTACAAGATTTGCATTTCCGTCTAGAAGCAGTGGTTTCATATTCAATTCAGTTCTTGTCATGAAATTCGATAAAATATGCAAATTCTCTTAACTTATTTCACCAGTGTATTAAGTCACTTCGAAAATCAAGCAAGCTCAGACTAGCATCACTAAATAGCTGATTGAGCTTTCATGAAGCCACTACGGCTGTTTCAAAAGCATTAATAAATAACGGCCAGTACCATTTCTTTCTTGAATTGATGTAAAATAAGCTGCTGCATGATTAACAAACAGGGCAACTCAGTTTTTATATTTATTATCAGATGTATAATTGATAATGTATTGTTGAGAATGTATTTTTCACCACACATTGTTTCCTCTACTTTCCTCGTAGACGAATCATCAATATCTTCAATGTCGCTCAGTGTATCGGGATCTAGAGGTAAAATCACTAATCCATTATCTATGTCGTCTAACTCACTGTCATCTAAAGTTCGCAGAAAATCCAGGGCTACTTGCTCAGACAAAAGCTTACGTGATATTTTAAAATTGTGACGCATCAAAATAATTTTCAAAGGGAAATAAAATTGAAGCATGCGAAAGCGGGAAAAACTAAGTCTGCAGCGATGAATTTCAAAATAAAACTGACTGCATGAGCATCATGGCACAATTCCTTGAGAACAATTGACTCCAGCTACCATGTATGGTCATGATATGCACCAAAATTTCTGTCAGACAGACTGATGGGGCCTGTATTACTTGTAGAGTTGCAATCTTTGGGATGCAAGAGAGAAAGGAAGGACATTCTCCATTACTATTTCATGGGGGTCAGGTAGTAGTGGATAGTACAATCGTCTAATTTATAGGACAGTCGAAAATATAGGGAAAATTGATCTTCTAGACCATTTTTTGGCGTTGATTATTAACTAGTACAAAAGTATGGAATATTACCTCAATAAATTCATATGTATGATTTTCTTGAAGGCCAAAACTTTAAAAAATTTGTGTATTGAAAATGTAAGAAAAATCTGTGAAAATCGCCATTTTAAAAATTTAATGAAAATTATCCAATATTATTATAAACTTTCGAAAAGGGCATATATATAATTAAATTAATCTAGAATAACAAATCGTCTTTAATTAGAATTAAACTATTCGAAATAATTTTATAAACTTGTGTGTGCTGTCCTATTTTTAGGACGATGAGGAAATGTGTGTTTTAAATGCAGCATAATCTTCTCGCTTGATCGTAAAGGATGCAAAAGAAATCTGTATAAATTAAATGTCTTTTCTTAATTTCCGAAAATGCTTCATAATTTCAAGTTATTAAACAAACTGTTGTTGCTGAATTGGCATCCCAAGGTTGTATAAACATCATTTTTTGTTACGCTAATTGGTAAAAATGCCTTTGGGTTGAATTTTTCATGCTTTTTCGAGCTCCAAGATAATTTTTAATCTAAGATCTTTTCTTTAAGGTATGAAAACAATCACTCAATTAAAGAAGCTTAGAATGAAGAAAATAATCTACTCTATTCTTATCTTAATATAAATAAAAGTCATTGTGGGTATGTATGTGGGTATGTGGCTATGTTCCACATCTCCTCCTAAACCAATGGACGTTTTTCAACCAAATTTTGTACACTTATTATTTAAGACAAGGGGAAGACACTTATGAACTTTTCTAAGTCCAAAAGTTAATTAAACAGTCAGTTAATTAGAAATTAACCGAAACCGTTTTTCCGCCGTAACTTCGGAGCAAACTGTCCGACAAAAAATATTTTTATACCATCTTAAAGTTCAAATATTTACCTTGTCAATGATACCAATTTTATTTCTCTGACATTTTCCCTTCGGTTGTTATTAATTTTTAAAAGTTCAAAAATTTTAAAATGCGTGCAGACGATTTTGAAATAACGAAGATTTATAGCTACTCCGTTGCTAGGCAACGGTTAGACTTTGAACTAATTCACCTTTATTTCAGAAAATTTTGCTTATTTTTATAAATATCCATATAATATAATAAATGCGAAAGTGTGTCTGTCTGTTTGTTACGCATTCACGGCAAAACTACCAAACCCATTTGGATGAAAATTGGCAGAGTTGTAGCTTGGAACCCAAGAACGGACATTGGGTAGGTGACATCATGTTAAATTCATTATTTTTGGTTACAGATAACAATTAAATAATTAACAAGCGATTTGCGATGAAGATTATTACTTTATTTTTCAATCAACTGCCACGTGATCCTTAAGGAATGCGTAAACAAAATGAAATGTCACGTGATCCTTCAGAAAAGCGCAAGCATGTGGAATAACTTATTTTTAAAGTCATGCATCACGTGATCTTGCTGAGAAAAGAAATAATCTCTGGAATAATAACTGAAAAATAAACCCCGGGACAGAAATCTAATGGTAGATATAATATAGTTAAAGGAGTTTTTAGATTAAAATTTAAAAACTAAAGTTAAGTATAACTAAATGAAAATATCGTTCAATATTTACTTAAAATAAGAGCCTAATTTAGTGGAAAGGTTGCCAAAATTATTCTTTATCGCTCTTTTCATCGACATCCAAAATTTTTTTTGCGGTTAAATTTGTAACCAAACGATTTAGCTAATTACAATAGTTCCGTTTCGAATTTTAATGCTTTAAGATCTGTTTCTAACCGATTTAAATAGAAAGGATTAAACAAACCCAAAGAACACGGAATTCAACGTTTTGTTTACTAAAGAAAGAACTAATTCGAGCTTGGCGCTTGATACAGTTGCCAAATAGATTTGGCGATTGCTTAAATCGGAAGGTTATCGGAAAACGGTCTCGTCCATTGACGTATATGATATGTTTGTCAGAGTTTTTAGAATAGGAAGGTATATTTTGTCTTATGTATTCTTTTAAACATTAGAAGCAGATGACATATAGAATGGTGGATGATATATTCCAAAGAGCAGATGATACCATTGAGTACAATGATGTAATTTACAGAAACAGAGAATTAAATTATTCGTCCAATTACGTATTATCAACCGTCAGAACTTTTGATTTCCCCTTTCTATATATAAAGAAACATTTACATTCGTAAATTTAAAAAAAAGTAACAATTCAAATTCTTCGCGCACGAAGTCGCGGGTAACAGCTAGTTCATCTATATTTTTATTGTATCAGAGTAAGTTTTCACTAAGAAAAAATACTATCCTTTTGTTTTAAACTATATCGAAATATTTTAAATTTATATTAGTTCATTCATCACATGTCTTCGGCTTTATTCGCCTAAGAAAATGTAAATTGTATTTAATGAGTTAAAAATTAAACTTAACATGATTCTATGTTTAAATCATAGTCTAAAAGGATTCTATTGGAAATTTACAGAGCAGTTTAATCATATATTTAATACGATATAATCAAAGAATTAAATTTACCACAATTCCAGGTGATTTATATGCTATTCTTAAAATATAGCTGATGTTGTTAATGATGCACATCTTTGTAGAATGGCAGTATTTTCAGATACACAGATTAAATCTATTTGTCAGTTACATTCGAAAATTAAGAGGCTTATTGAGAGAATATATTCATCCAAATTTGCATCCGTATCAACATGATTTAACCCGCTGATTCATAAAACCTTTGGACTCGGGGATCTTAGATATCTGGAACGCCCGATTTCCTTTTTCAGAGTTAAGACAAATCCCCTATCATTAAATACAATTTTCATTCCTAATGAGTTTATATACAAAAGAGGACTCTGCTTAGGTGATGGCTATTAGGAAATCTTATTGCAAGGAAATGGATTTGGCTGAAATAAGAGTTATAAGGAAATATCCTGTTTCCCAAACCTGCTTGCATGAGCCCCTTTGATAAACCAAGCAAGTGCCTCAAGTTTTTAATTAATGATACTAATACAAAGCGGGTGGAAATTTTGAGCGGAAGTTTAGGCGCTTCGGGCGCATGTCGTTCTTCGATTTACCGTTCGTCTGTGTCTTTTCAGTGTTAAAAGATATGAAAATTGACAAGCTCATATCATCCTTTTTTACGCCATTAAAATAATTACTATTGTGTTTCAACGAATGTCCGTTGTATAATTTCAACTGATTTTTGCAATGGCTCTTCACAATTTTTTTTAGGTAGATTCCTTATAGGAAGTCTATCTATTGCAATGGTTCTCATGACACGACTTACAGAAAATTTCTGCAGATCTTCACCGATAATTACCCCAAGAACCCAAAACCACCCTTCGTTAAAAAGTTTGGCGCAGTTCTAATACTGTGGTAGGGTCTCTCAAGCCAGACAGGTCTAATGTGATTACCTCGAAAACGTATCTTTAAGTCGTTTATTAACGGATTTCAAATTCAAAGATTATTTAACTACACTAGTTACAATATTTTTAAATACACTCATTTCCTTTCTTATCATCTTTCATTAATTTTATTTACACCTTAATTTTTAAATACACTCCTTTCCTTTTTATCATCATCCCTTAATTTTTATATACACCTTATATTTTTTATATTACACATTCATTTTTAAATACACTCCTTTCCTTTTTTCTTCATTTCTTTAATCTTCATCGTTTCCTCAATGTAGTTCGCTTTCATCCTTTTTTTCCCATCGATTTCCTAATCTTCATCGAAACTCCCCCAACCGCAGAAGTAACTTGATATCTTCGTAAACATCCGGTCACTACATGACGCGTTCAGTTATTCCCTTTGTCGCGTCTCCCGTTGGTAGCATCTCTCAGTTTTAGGTTAGTAATTTAATTTCTTTTATTTGTATTTCATTCAAATTCTTGGTTTATCATAATGTTCGGGGTAAAGGACAGTGTTTTTTAGCTATATGACAACACTGTTCGCAGAAAACATTATGATTTCACTAATTTTTTAACGGTTCGTATAGATTTTACTTACCCTGATGAGCATCTATACGCTTTTACCGATTTACTACAGTCTCTCCTTTTTATTTTAATATTTTTTGACTTTCATGATATTGATATATATATATATATATATATATATATATATCTTTCATATATTTCTTCCATTTTCATTTGTTTTGTGTTTTTAGAGGGGATGACGGCAATTTTAAACGGATTTCGTTTGTCGTCAGCAGAAAAAAGCACAAATTAATATCATGAGCGAGCTTCACCTCCTGACGAGCGGCTAGCTATGATATTTTTCAATTTTTTTTTTGGTTTTTTCTGGTTTTTGCCTATTTTTGCCATTTTGTCTTTTTTTACTGTTTTTGAGTTTTCATCTTGTGTTTGTTTTGATATATATATATGAGGGTGGATCGAAATTTTTTTCAGAATTTCGAAACCTACCTATGCGGAAAAGATGTTCTTTGGTATGGAGATTAAGAGAGCTTCCACTACGTCATCTATTCGCGCACGTGGATAGAACCACAACTGGGCCCAGAAGCCTAACTGGCGAAATAAGAAAATCGTTGGCCGGATGCGAGAAGCTATCTGTAGTTTCATCCACCCCAATAGAAAACACGTTATGTGAAGTGACTAACAAGAAAGACGTAAGTACTGATCAACTGTACTTAATGGAAATTCGTGAAGTCATAAACTACTGACATTGCAGAGAAAGTCTGTCGAAGATATTTCCTGGAAAAGTTTGCCACTCAAGGTGGCTTAGAATCGCGAACAGAATTCTCAGGTTCAATGTAGCTCACGAAAATTCATTCGATGTTTAATGACATTAACGACATTCATCGCAAAAGTCTACGCTTCTATGTGGTTCAAAATCAAAACGAAACCATAATTAATTTATGAGGCACAGCATTTGCATCAATCAATCGTTCTATCGCGTTATTTCTCGAATGATTTGAAGGATGTCATAGACCCTGTTATTAAAAGAAACTGATTTTTGGCCATCCAGAAAATGTCCTGACATCAATGCTATCTGACGACATAAATTACATAAGGGAATTAGCCCTTCGAAGAATTCTGAAAGCACGCAAAGTCATTGCCTACTGCTCTAGTTGTTTAACCGGACTGATTTGATGGTGTGGGGAGGGGGAGCTGAATCATAAAATGTTGCAATGTACATCATACTACCCATTATTCATCTCTTTTGGTTATTTATATTGCAAAAAACAATTATTTCGAATCTAAAATCGTACAATCAATAAACAAAATTAACTATTTTTATATTTTTTTTTTTTGAAAATTCAACCCCTTTTCGGTAGTATTAAATTTAGAATTTAAATTTTTTTATTATTTTTCCCTTAATCTCCATACAAAAGAACATCTTTTCCACATAAGTAGATTTTGATTAATAATAATATTTTTTTAAATCGTATAATCAAAATTCAGTATTTTTCAATTTTTTCGAAAATTTCACCCCCTTGCGACAGTATTAAATTTTGAATTTAATTTTTTTCATTATTTTTCTCTTAATCTCCATACCTTAGAACATCTTTCCCGCATAGGTAGGTTTTGATTAATAAAATTTTTTTTTCTGCATAGAAGAGCGATCCACCCTAATATATATATATAACGCTTTTTCCCATGTTATCTTGTGAACACGATAACTGGAGTAATTTTGATATAAATTTAACCAGCGTGGGATATGTTGTAAGGATAGTGAAAATCTCTGTCGAGTTTGCATATGGGCCGTCCAGCTCAAAAGGGATGGAAATGGTGGAGGGTGGTAATTTTCATTTTCCCATAAATCCTTTACAATTGAAAATATAAAGAAAATTCAAATTAGGCGAATTATTGCCTTATCATAACGAACGATTTTTGCATGTACACTTTTTCGATAGCTACAATTGCTAAGAAGTTATGAGCTGATAAGTGATTTTCCCACCCTTCCCCTCCTCTCCCCCTAACTTAAAGTACGTTTTAACCTATGCATGTTACCCCTTGTTGGAAGGCTCTCGTCATTTCCAGTCTCTTCCACCAGCTTTCAATCTTGCAGCTCTAATCCTTATGAGAATAGAGGACGAAATGTTCTTTTCCTTATTATTGGTAGAGACGTATATATATATATAACACTTTTGCCCATGGTATCTTGTGAAAACGATAACTAGAGTAATTTTGATTAGATTTTAACCAGCGAGGAATAAGTTGTAAGTTCGGTGAAAATATCGACAGAGTTTGTAGATGGGCTATAAAGCTAAAAGGGGGTGGAAATGGTGGGGGACTGAAAATTTCATTTTCCCATATTTCCTTTATGATTGAAGTTAGAATGAAAACTCAAAACAGGCGAATTATTGCCTCTTTATAATAGACAACTTTTGAATTGAAACTTTTTTGATAGCTACAATTTTTTAGAAGTTATGAGCTAAAATGCCACTTTCAATCCCCTCCCCATTTTATCATTTCCCCATAGCTCTGTTACGACTAAAGATAATAAAAAAAATTAATTAGGCGAATTATCACCTTATCAGAACGAACAACTTTTATATTGCAATTTTTTGTCAGCTAAAATTGCTTAGAAGTTATGAGCTGAAAAGCGATATTCAATTCCCCAGCCCCCCCTCAATTTATAATTTTTCCATTCCTCTGTTACGATTGAAGATAGAAAGAAACTTTCAATTAGAAGAATTATCACATAATCATAACGAACAACTTTTATATTAAAAGTTTTTTGACAACTACAATTGCTTAGAAGTTATGAGTTCAAAAGCGATGTTCAATCCGCCCCAATTTATCTTTTCCCCATAGCTCCGTTACGATTGAAGATAGAAAGAAAATTAGTTAGAGGAATTATCACCTTATCACAACAAACTCATTTTATGTTGAAAGTTTTTTGACAGCAAGAATTACTTAGAAGTTATGTGCCCCCATCAGCCGCATTCACTTCCAGTTTTCGTACGGTAAACAAGCTGATATACCTGGCTTTGCTACGGATTAAAAAGCTTTCATGTCTAATGTTTTTAATGTAAAAACTACTATTGTATAAAAATTATAATACACAAATTCCTTTTCTGATCTGAAACGTTTTTAATTAAAATAAGAATATCTATTGAAACAAACGATTTTTAAAAACAGCTGTTTTCTGCATAAATTATTATTTGTTATATAGGTACTTCAAATTTCGTTAACAATTACTAAAGTAAAAGAAAGAAAGATTTGAATGAATATTTTGAAACAATTAAATTAACTAGTTAATTATTCATTAATTTAAAGAATTAAAATCAATCAATCACTATTTGGTCCTGATATAAATTGTTAATCGTCTACTTTTAAAATTTTCTTTTAGCATTAGTCCAGAATTCTGTGAATGTATTCTGGCAACTATATATATTCGTATTATTCTAGTTCTTCAACAATGAAGAATATTGTTACGAATTCTGTATAAAATTAATTTTGAAAACATATTAAAATCAGAGAAACAAATTGTATGGAGATGAAAGTTTTGTCACTGAAATGCTAATTTTTTTTAATTTTAATAATGTGTGAAAATAGTTTCATGAGATAATGTTTTCCAAAGATATCGCGGAAGAACGCCTTGCTTAATTCTTAATTAACTGAAATTGTAAGTAACTTTTGGGCTTTGAAAAGTTAAGGTGAACTTTCTCTTGTCTTAAATAAAAAGTGTGCAAAGTCTGGTTGAAATCAGTCTAGTGGTTTAGGAAGAGATGTGAAGCATACATACAAACACACTAACTTTTATTTAAATTAAGATAATTATTAGATCATTACAAGATTAAGATTACTGGCATATACTATGAGCCATAAAAAAGGTTTTAGTGATGATATAGTCACAATTAACTAAATATTTAATTTTTTTAAGTAAATAGTTAATTTTAATTAATCAAACAGTTAATTTTAATAGTTAATTTGATAATTAGTTAATTTGACAGATAACTTTAATTTCATTTTTAACTAAACATGGCTGCACCAAGATTTGTTTAATAAATTTAATATAAAATAGCAAAAAAAGATAGATATCTAAGAGTTTCCTTTATCCTTTTTTATATTGAAAAATATCTCATTAACTTTAAAATTGTTTTGGGGTTTTCTGCCTGAGTACTTTCTTTTAGCTGTCGATGGAGATTTAAATTTCCTGTTCAAAATGGCTGCATTGATATCCTGTGCTTTAAACACACGTGTTAAATTTGGAACTCACAATGTTTAATAATTTTTATTCTCTTATGTGTTAAGAATTTAGTGACTACTAGCTGTTACCCGCGACTTTGTGCGCGAAGAATTTGGATTATTATTTTTTTAATTCACGAATGTAAATGTTTCGTTGCATTTTGAAAGGGGAAATTAAAAGTTTTGACGGTTGATAATACATAATTGGACGACTAACAGGAGTGTCTGCTGATAGAATTAGGTAATTTGTTTATCTATGCTAACACACTTTTGTATACGACGTTTTTTGTTTTCCGTTTTTTGCATGGATGTAGAGTTTTTGTGGGCTGGACACACGTGAACATTCCACATATAGTTGCCCATGCGAAAAATATGGTTTTTCCAAACGTACGCCTGCTCCTTTGGGTGTATGGCACTGAGCCTGGAATATGCTAATTTTAAAGGGAAATGTTACCTTTTGAACTGGGATGGTAAATTCTTCGGTATTATCGGAATGAGTGGAATTTAAAAAGTCTCTCCTCTCGCTATGCCAGTCATAACAGTAGTTGGCACGACGTTTTCACCTAGGTATGTAATTTGTAACCGTGCGCCATTGCGCAGTCTCGGTACATCCAGGTTAAGTATCAATAGTTCAGGCACACCGACGTTTAATCTCAGCCTGTCGGAAGGTACACCTGACAATTCTAAGGAGTTTAAGAACTCTACAGGATATTATTTTACTTGTTATTGCTCATTACCGTATCTACAGATGGATATTCTTTAATACCTCACTGTGAAAATTAAACAAAACATCGAGAGATTAATTCACTAACGTCATTGGATCACTGTGTAACCGTATTAAAAACTGTAAATCCTACGACAACTGGAAAACGGAAGTGTAAAGTCTCCTTTGTTGTATATGGTCAAACAAAGCAATATTTTCTTATATTATCTTTAACACTGGCAAAAACCCGCGCTCGAAACAGTAATTTGGCTTGAATTTATTTCTATAATAATAAAAAGTATTGTTAGAAATTGCGTTAAAAATATTTTTTAAACCTTTATAACAATCAGAGAAAACACTTAATCGCAAAGAAATTATGATCTTTAGAAAGATAATTTTCTGCTATTTAATTTGGCATAAAAATAATTCTTGTCTAATAAATGTTTCAGAAGTTATTGCAAAAAACGTCTAAGCATTAGGCTTAAAAGAGGCTAATTTTCGTTATTTAATTAAATACCTTAAGAACTAATTAACTCTGAAAGTTAAAAATAGCACCTTTGACCTAGAAATATGCTCTAGAATGTCGTGTGTAAATTTCATGTCGCTACCGTTCACCGTTTAGGAGGAGTTCTTGTGACCGACAGACAGACAAATACATGTATTTTCTGCTTTATATTATAGATATTTATAAAAATAAGCGTTTTTTTTTTAAATAAAGGAAAATTAGTTCAAAGTCTAACCGTTGCCTAGCAACGGAGTAGCTATAAATTTGCGTTATTTCAAAATCGTCTGAAAAAAAAATTAAAAGTTATTAAAGTTAAAAATTAATAAAAATTCAAGGAAAAATGTCACAGAAATAAAATTGGTATCACTGAAACGGTAAAAGTTTGGACTTTAAGATGGTATAAAAATAATTTTTATCGGACAATGTGTTCCGAAGTTACAGCGGAAAGGAGGATTACGTGATAGTTGAATTTAAAAATAATTTATTCCACATGTTTTCGCATTCCTAAAGGATCACGTGACAGTTGATTGAAACATAAAATAATCTTCATCGAGAATCGCTGAGTCAATGGGCTTTGTTAATTATTTAATTGTTGTCTGAACATTTAAAAATTAATAACAATCGAAGGGAAAATGTCACAGAAATACAATCGGTATCATTGAAACGGTAAAAATTTGAACTTTAAGATGGTATAAAAATATTTTTTGTCGGACAATTTGCTCCGAAGTTACGGCGGAAAAACGGTTTCGATTAATTTCTAATTAACTGCCTGTTTAATTAACTTTTGGTCTTAGAAAAGTTCATAAGTGTCTTCCCCTTGTCTTAAATAATAAGTGTACAAAATTTGGTTGAAAACCGTCCATTGGTTTAGGAGGAGATGTGGAACATAGCCACATACATACCCACATACACACATACCCACATACCCACAATGACTTTTATTTATATTAAGATTATCTCTGTAACCAGGGAGTTCTCTAAATGAGCCCATTCTAGTAATGTTTAAATGTTTCATGTCATGTGATTTTACCTTATGACAAAGTAATGTTCGCACAATTATATGGTAACCTAGATTAAGTAAACTAATCTAAAGTCGTTCTTCATTTGTGTCAAGAGTCAATTTCTTTATACAGTTTCAGATAGGCTGGCTTAATGTTATCTAGGGGATATTTGCGCTGCTGGGATGTTTAGTTCTTTATGATTCCTACGTGTTGAATGATTATGTGTTGGGATATAAAACAAATTTGACCAATTTAATGACCAATAAATCTAGCATAACCTTTTGGAATGAAAAATGGAATGAAAAAACCTTGATATAGTAAAAAATTAAATGTCATGGAAACAGAATCACAACGCAAATATTGCAATGTGTAGAAACAATAAAGTCATTGGCTATGTCTGTATTGATCAATATGTAATATTTCATTACTTTTGGAACATTAGCGTAAAGGAATCTACCTTTATCTTCAAGCTTGCTGAAAAGGGATTTTTTATCACCTCCTGATAGAACGCTTATGAAGCATTTAGATATTTATTATAAATGTGATTACATTAAGGAACCGTGCGTTTGAACCAGTATTACCAAAACTGGTTTTTTGCAATAAAAGTGTTTCTATAAATTATTACATTAAACTTGATATTCCAACGTTGCGGTATTTTTAATCTTTATAAAGTTACAACGCTTGCGCATAGGGCAAAAGATTTTTGTATTGAATCGTTTTGAATGGATTGTTTCTATATTATTATGCAAATGATAAAATAGTTAATTCAACGTTATAAATGCTACCTGTTCCTTCCTTAACCTAGACTATAATAAAGTGATCTGAGAAATGTCTCTTAGGAATTGAATCGGTGAGAAGAAGAACTGTACTTGTCCAAATCCCGTCATTTTTCTCAGTTGGTTCAATAAATATTTGTATAGACATGAAGTGTAAGAACTGTACTATACGAGCCTGCCATCATTAGTTTTCGGTATGTTTTTACTTCGTATGAGCTTAGAAGAACAGTAGTTGTCGGAACTGAAAACTTGATTACCTCTGTTTGAGAATTTTAGATTAATACTCAAAAATAGCAGTCGGTGAGAATATATTAATGCTCTCACCGATTCAGCTGAAAGATATTTCATTCGTGTGAGAAAATATTATAACTTATAACATTAAATTTCTGTAATGCCTTTTTTTTTGCTATAAAAAATGCGCTTTTCATAATAAAAATTTCAGGGCTTTTCCTATTCAGGTCTCTATGGACCTCTTATGAAATTGCGTTTCGTTGCAGTGTTTATGCATATTTTGAAATTTTAAAGTTAGAAAATTATCGCAGAATTTTCAGAACTAAAAAAATTTCCAAAACCACTCCAAAAATCACATACTAAAAAATTTGTCTAATTCTATACATTCTACAAACAAATTCAGAGCATTAAATGCGATGAACAATAATTTATACTTAAAGGAAAAACAGCAGGCTTTGTACATTTCGCAAATTATTTTCAACCAATCGATTCGGAATAAACCATTCTACAAATAGCAATTTAAGGAAGAGCCATTTCAAGTTTTTAATCCCACCATTCATGCTAATGAAAATAAAAGGTTCCTTCGCACATGGGAGGAATTGGGGTATATAAGCAGGTTGCACAGCTTTCATACGTTTACTCAATTGAGCTCAATTCAAGCGTACTTAAAATAGATTTCCTTTGTTGTTTATCGTCTCGCTCACTTTTTTTGCCCTCTTCCTCTGTTTCTTTCATCGTTGTCGAGACCATAAACTTCCATTAGTTTACACAATAGACACACACGTAGAAGCAGCAAACGGTAAATTGTTTTCATAGTATTTTTTGGTGCACTTAGTTGTTTAAGACCAAAACAATTTACTGAAACTTTTGCTTAAAACACTGTAGAGCAATTTTCCCACAAAAGAAAATGGAACGGAATTAATGCATTCACAAATGATGTGGCGACATTCTTTATTTTTATTTTGTAGGTGCACGTTTGTTTAAAGCATAAGTAATAACACGTTAAAAACAAAAGAGTGAATAAAAGAGCTCTATTAGAAGATAAAATCATAAGCCTTCTTTATAATGTTCTGTATAACAATAGCTTCTTTTTATATCTTTATTTAAATTTAACTTTTTATGTTCTTTGATACAATGAGGAGAATGTACTTCAAGCAGTATTTAGTTTTAAGTATAATTAATTTCATAATGTAATGGTGTATTGCTTATCTCTTTCTTTATAATGTAACTAATTACTCACCTTTATTTGAATTAAGTTCTAAGACATTCATGTAATGTTTAATTGTTTCATGGTATATTTTGCATTTATTCATTATGCTTTTCGGAAAATTCCTAGTTTATGAATGTAATTTCACAAGTTCATTTTGTTTGATTGACTTTGGTAAGATGTCAAAGCATGGATATGCTTTAAATAGGGAATTTTTATTCATAAATTGCCACTTCTGTGCGTTTGGTACTCTTTCAAGCATATTTTTTTACAATACATTGGTAATGAATTTTTGTTTAATACAGCTGATGTTTACAATTAGTTATTTATGAAAACGAATGAAATATTTTAAATAAATCAGAAAAGAGAGTAAATTGTAAAAAACTTGAAAATTTAATGAATTGAAATTAATGAAAAACAAGAACATTGCAAGGAGAAATGGATGAATGTTGGTCATTGTAAGAAAACTAAAATCGTAAGATTAAAATTTCTAGGAAACATCACAGTCAAATTTAATTCTATTTCACCTCCCTCCATAATTACATAATTCATTTACAAGGAGGCAATTACATAAGCTTCCTGTTTTCAATCTATACGATGCTATTTTGAGACAGGTTTTGCCATTTGAATCTGCAGCCCTATGGCGAGTCCGGCCTCTCTGAAGTTCTATTCCACACCAAAAGAAGGACCTTTGATTTTTGACTGAGGATTTAATGCTCAAGAATTAAATAAATTTTATATTAAATGTGATTTTTGTTAGAATCAAATTTATGCGAACTTGTTCCTTTTAATCTTCCAGAATTACCGATATTTTTGGGACCTTATTTTTTCGTATGCTACATTTTTATTTTCTACGATATAATTTTATGTGTGTTCTAGTAATTAACAAAGAAAGAGAAGCTCCATAGGTAATATCACAATTTATTTCTCTTAATAAATTATTTATAAATTTTAGCAAGTAGAATGCAACGAATGTTAAAAATTTTACGCATTAATATTTCTAACGAATTACCTTAAAAGACAGAAGGTTAAAAAGAAATTATACCACAAAGTGAGAGAGTAATTATTTTCTTTTCAATATCAAAGAAAAGCCCAAATAATTTGTTAAATTTTGCTACATTCTTGTCTCCTAACTACAAAAGCCTCTTATCTTTCACGTCTCATTCGAAGATGTACTTCCCATTAGCAACCTTTCGGGAATGTTCTTCAGATCTTCGGAAGTAGAGTTTCTTTCCGGGGAATCAAGCATATTTCCCGGGAACAAAAAAAAATGTAAAATTCTTCAGAAAATCGCCTCTCAAGAATGATCGTTTAAAAAATTATGTTAAAGCGCAGTTTGGTTGTCAGAAGATGGTTTGGTTAGACACCAAAACACTCTAGAATAGTTTGATGGAAATGCTTGAAAGATTTTTAGAAACAAAATCAGCAATTTCAAAAGCCTTAATTGATATTAAAGAACATTTTTTTTCTAATGTAAAATTTGAAACTCTGACTTCAACTTATAGCAGGCTTCAAGCCAATAAAAATTGGACTACAAAAACTATACAGTCGAAACGCGACTTTGCTAACTGCCGAAGGAGTATCTGCTTTGATTATTGGAGAGTTGAACGAACAAAACTCAGAATTTGCAAAGAATATGAGATGTTCTCTGGTGCAAAGTATTGGTGAGAGACGAATTGTTAGTTCAGTTGGATTAATGTTCATTAACTTAATTTTGGGAGAAAGTATGACCCTGCTGCAGTTACTGTTCACCTTTCACGTTTACCAAATAAAAACTCTTTGATTCAGCCATCTAAAATAATTATGGCAAGCCTTTTTTGAGAGGAAGACAAATCACTGTCCAATTCTTCGCATTCAGAAGAAGAGAGCCCGGAAACTTTGGAAAGGAAATCTTTAACCTTGTACGAAAAATTAGAAAAACCGATCCACTCAAAGACAAAGGTCCTACGTTTTTCAACTAGCAAGAGTTCTAGCTTGAGCAATTGCAATACGTAATGTTAAAGTGAAGCAAGAATTTCAGTTATTTGCCCCAACAGAAAATTCGATCTTCAAATATTATAAAACTGAGTGAGGCTTTGAAAACAATTTCTCCAGCATCAACGGAATCTGAAAGGACATTTTCTGCTGCCGGGTTGTTCTTAAGAACTAGGCTGAATGATAAAACCATAGATTTCTTATATTTTCTTAAATCATACTTTAAAAATGAATAATTTATAAATTTTATTTCTATTTTTAGGATCAATGTATAAAGGAGTATAAATTTTGGTTTTTATGAATATCCTTATTTTGTGTAAATATTTTTGATATCAATTAAAATAACTAATTTTTAGATTTTTTCAAATTTTTATACATTCCCGGGAATCCCGGGAGTGACTGTCATGTTCCCGGGATTTCCCGGGAATGAAAAAGGCCCAGGAAATCATAAACCCTATTCGGGAGCGTTATATTCTGGAGCAAAACACATTTCACCAACTAGTAAGTTAGCTAAAAATTTATTTTCTACATTTTTACCATAATCTTGCAGATTCTGGCTAAAATATCAGTACACAGGAGATTTGAAATATCTCTTGTTTTGGTGGCAAAGTAGCAACGAAGGAACTAATTTGTATCTTCTTAAAATAAATATACCGAAATTAATCCTGTGAAAATATTTGTAAGCTTTAAGGAAATATATCACAGAAATGTAACCAGATTATCAAAAATATAACGTTTTGTTCCTATTTTTGTTTTGTCTTTCGAAGCCTAGCAATTATTATCTGCCGGGTGATCAGAAGTTAAATAGATTGTTTTCGCAAGGGATATTCTAATAGCTTATAAAAAATAAATTTAAATAAATAAAAAAATCCTCTGGATACAATTTTGTATTCAGTGGATTTTTTCCTCTACTTAAGGCCTGGTACAGATGCTGTACCATTAAACTATTAAGTTATCCTTCACGAAATTAATCTATCTAATTTCTGATCAAACAGCAGATAATGTTATTCCTTTTGCCACTTGCAATATCTAATGTAAAATTGTTGTATATATTGCTGATGAGGGAAGAAAAAATATGCAACCCGAAGGAGAGATCACAAAATTTATCTTTTTTCGAATGAAAAGGTAGAGGTTGGAAGCATTGTCCTATTTCCTTGCCAGAAGTCAGGTTTAAAACATTAAATTTTGGGATTTCAACGTTCTGCATTATGAAGAGTAAATAAAAATTGTTTTCATTTGTCCTACAGATCTCCCTAAAATACACACTGCAAATTGAATGGAAACTAAATATGCACGATGCTAATTAATAAAAATACACTTATTGTATGTATTTAAAGTGAAATCTAAAAATTGGTCGCATTTATGGTCCGTAATGTTTGCTGAGATCTTGAAAGTCTGATAGTATTTGAGTTTATAAATTATTATGTTAATTCGTTTTGATTATTATAGATAATTATTATTGAATTTAAAGAATGTGATAAATACACGCGGTCAACGCCAAAGACAAATGCACTCGCTACACGTTTAATAAGTTCAGTGTTAATGTGTGGTCGGAACTGTAATGAGTCAGTCTGAGCTGAGACACGAGAGAATGAACATATACAGCGAAACCAAGATTTCTGTAATGATTAATGAACAGCCCAAACAAGTCAATGAATAGACTATTTCATGTGTTCTGTTAATATTTGATGTGAGTGCAATAAATTTCTCTATTGAAAAATCAAAGCTGGCAAAAAATTATCATTAAGAGTAATCTGTTTCTCAAAGTGCAAAAATATTCTTAAGCATTCTTTCAAAGAACAAAATCTTTAATTTACACTATAGAAAAAAAAAGAAAAATCAAAGGTAATGGTTGCAGAAATACTGTAATAGTGAACAAATCATTGGAGAGAGGATCAAAGGAGTTGTAAACTTCTGTATCATGAAACAAATATTTGTAAATTCTAAAATTTTATCTTCGTCTACGATCTACGTATTTTTTTATAAAAGATATAATATGATATTATATGCCCTAAATTTCTCTTTTTACTTTATATATTCCCAGTATAATATCAATATAATATGAGAAATGCCTTCACAGTTTGTATAAATGACGCCCAAGGAACAATTCCTAGAAATTGGATAGCTTCTCTGGAAATTCGATTTATACTAAAGCACTAACATTCCCCTATTTCTCATTCTTATCATATTACGAGAAGATAGAAAGGCTACGTCGTGCTTCGTATCGTGTTGTGAAAAATGATCTCAGATTTACGCATTATTAAAGTTAGAAAAACGCACCTTCGAGTTCTCTCACCAATAGAAAGGATTTATATAATATTATTTCTCTTTCAAGAGAACGAGGGCATTTTTATGGTTGATTAAATAAAAATTCTTTTTTGCATTTTGTAAGAAGTAAAAATCGACAACTTTGATGTGATCAGATTTATCGGAACAAATGTGCATCATTTATTCAAAAGATAAATATAAAATACATATTTTTCGGGTTTGTATTTGTTGTGTAACTAATGGACAGAGTTTTGGACGGAATATTTTTAGATATGTATTCGTTTCTATCTTTTTGAATTTATTTTCAGGAAGGAATCTAAAAATTACGCCTTCATAACATTGGCCGTGCTGTTTTTCAGTACTTAGTACATGGCGTATGGAGTACGCTATGTTGTTTTTTCCGCCCTCTGATTCAAATATCCACCCATTTTTCTTATTTTATTTCTTTAATCCGTTTAAGAACCATAAAAGTGAAAAATGGAGAAAAACATGACAGATAGAATAGTAAAAAATGTATTTGGTATATATTGAATAAACAAAGATCTCCCACGAAAGTACTCAAATTTTTCGCTGATCGTGAATTGGTCACCATATGTATAAAATGTTTGGCAGTTTTAATTGAAAGAGTCGAAAATACTCTCAATGTAGCTATCTTATCAGTTTTTCGTGTGTGTCCCTCTTCAGAAGGCGCAATAAATTTCCGTGGCGTACTTGGAGGGGTGGCGTACTTGGAGGGGTGGCGTACTGAGTTTGCCGACGTGACGCGAGAACAAAAAAATGCTTAGGAAAGAAAGAGGAAATAAAGCTGAACGAATCTATTAGACTCATTGCACTCCGAAGGATGATCCTGTTACGTTAGAAGGGGGAGAGGGCTTACGAAAGAACACTCGAAAATTAACAGCAAGAAAAAACTGATGGGCGTACTCTATACGCCAAGCCATCCCACTAAGGGTTAATAACACTTTTTGCACACTGGCAACTCTTTTTAGTCCTAAGGAACGATTAGGACAAATATGAATTCTAGGCAAAAGCGGGAAGATTTAAGTGCTGAGAAATATTTTTAATCAAACTGGGTAGTTTCGCTAGGCAACCTCCTTGTAACTTCGTGACGGTCATAGTAGGACTTTACATTACTTAATGACTGATAAATTATAAATTTCAATAATTCTTTTAACACCTTAACAATTCTTTTCACACATTTTTATTTCACTTGTTGCGTGTTTTTAAAGATGAAACATTTAAACGATTTTTTACTCACTTCCTGATGTGCTCAGACTTGAAATTTCATACACTTCTCTGTCTCGATGACAATACAGCAATTTAATAATTTCGGAACTTCATTTTCTAGTAATAAGTTAAATGAATCGGGGTTTGATTCCATACGCATAGAACCACCTAGGAATACATAAAAAACTGTGATAATCAGAGTCCTTGATATTTTTAACTAGCCGCTTTTGATGATCAGGTCTAATTTATTATAACTACAAAATTAAAAGGAAACTATAAATTTGAAATTAGAGATTGAACCAACAAAAAATATCCGTTGGCATATTATGAATGTATTAGCTTGAAGATGGTACGAAAAAATATTTCAGTGCACAAAATTTATGAAATGAAATACAATTTCTTCATTCAATGAACTCTGGTTGAAAAACATATTTTTAAATATAAGTTCCATCTACTAGGAAATGAAAATCATTAGTGAATTGATATATATCACAGAAGGGACGCGCGGGGTTATTTAATAACCCCAGTAACTGACCAAACGTGTATTAGGAGAAGAAACATACCGGAAATACTTTCTAAATACCCAGAAAAGGGAGTGGGGGTGACTAACTCAGCTACTGGTAAGAAAGGAATGGACAGGTGGCTAGTTTTCTAGGAATCTGAATTTTTCGAGGGCTTGGGATCATAAAATGAGCCCCGCGCGTCCTCCCGGGTTAATAGTAATATCAATAGAGGATGAAATGTGTAACACACAGGCATACGTAAACCTTTGATATGGAAAATCCAAATACCCCCCTTACAACAATTTGAACATTTTAAGAGGAATCATAATTTTTTTTAAATAAAGAAATATTTCAAATAAATTATTGAAGTATTTTAAAAGGTGAAGATACATCTGAAATCTCCGTATATGTACTGAAAATAAAAACTCTAGGAAATCTGACGCTTAGTATTGATTGTATTGATAACTTTTTCCTTTGAAGAAAAAAAGTTAGTTTCATCATTATTCTGAGAAACCGCCGTATTCAACAAATCCTCGTTCTTTTTAACCTATTATTAAATAACTTGGAACAGTTATTTGCTTTCATTCCTTCAGTTATTTTCGGGGAATAGGTACGCAGGCAATCGTTTACAAAGTTATGCAATATCCAACGATTTATGTTAACTTTTAGCAAATTCAATTTTTTGCGAAGTAATAATCTAATGAACACTTCATTTACGCTATAACTTTCCTTCATTCTCTTTTGTGTAATATCAACCTATTTTGTTAAACAATTTATTTAAATATTTCTCTGAATATGAAGAACAATAGGCCGCTTTGAAATTCAAAGTCAATTGACAACATTTCCAATAAAATCTCCAAAATATAAATTTTTTGCTTGTTCCTACTGAAAATCAATATTTAAATGTCTTACACACCACGATAAGAAGGCCATAAAGTAAAAGAAGACATTACCAAAAATATGGAAAATACAATTGCAAAAACTCATCTTTTGCGTTCACATATTAAAAAAACACAAATTAATAGTAACACCAAATAGAAAAAAATCTCGCTTACATGCTTTTCCAATTATAGTACATTCGCTCAGAGTGATACCTCTCTAAAACTTCAAATGCCTTTGATTTATTTCAAAACAGAATATGATTTTATGTAAATTCTCTAAATTATTGTTCCGAACAAATACATTCAATATTGGGCCACTTAATACAATTGCTTGCCTAGATTTGCAGACGCTTTTAAACATTCTAATATGGCATTAATTTATCCTAATAATCCCTGTTGCACATTCTCATGACAGTTCCTTATGAATATTTTGGCCTCGGGCCTTTACTAATTCCACTCTCTCAAATTCCACTTTCATGGGTTTAGACACGAAGATTTCAGCAACAGCAATTAGTGTCTCTCAACTCTCGATTCCTACCTTTCTCCTAGCTTAGTAAGAGTGCTGCAATTTTGGGGCAGCAAACATTGTTCAGTTAACACTTGCTTTAAATGAGGCCTCAGGTTATAGACAGGGCTACTGAATTTAATCTTCGATACGCTGTCTGTAATGAACTTAAAATTTCGAAACGTTTTAAAACAAGATTAGAAATTCATGCTGCGGATTCTTGAAGTGAAACATTCATTCCTAGCCATGAGCCTGCACGGTAAAATGTGTCACTTCATATTCAGTGAAGTAGTTTATGCACGGATTACCAATCAAACCAACTCAGAATATTCAGTTGTTAACAGAAGGAAGCTGCTTTATTTCGAAACTTCTGATACATTCTTCGGCTTAAATGATAACTCTTGTCTTATTTTCAAAGTGCAACAATTTTAGATTGCCTAGCGATAAAGGAGATGAGAATAAATTTCTGTATTAAAATGTTTTCTGAAGTTTTCCTTACGTGCGGTTTAGTCCCACACGGGACTAAATCAAATGGGGATGAGAAGCCACCAAATAAGTAAACGGATCTCGATTCCCTGTTGAGAATAATTTGTTACGAAGAAATAAGGTTGTTTCCCTAACATGCACATTTTATGGCAGGAAAGAGATTTTCGGAGAGGTTTACTGGGAGCCAAGCCATTGAACCTGACTTTCACAACCTTGGTGAACTTGGCGGAAACGAAACTTCTAGAAAATTCAAGAATTGTGGTCCTATCTCTACTAGGAGCTGGAAATAGCAAGAACCTTCTAGAGATTACTATGTGACGTCACTTCCTGTTGGAAAAGCTATAAAAAAGTAAGCTCTCAAACCATGAGTGAATCAGTTGGAGTTTGGTCATCAGTGAAGCTGGTGAACTGAGAGACATTTGAGCGTTATTGAAAGTGCTATGACTGAGATTTATTGGTGATCGCTGTTTTTAATTTATACAAGTGCGGTTCAGTTTTGTTGCCTATGCAACGTTAGCGTTTTGCTGAAATATAAGTCGAATGCAGCTTTATTTTTTTTTATTTTCCTGCTTGTTGGATTGCATTCACGAAAAATCACCAGACAATTTTTTTAACTAATTATAGTTTGCTCTTTTGGCCCCTTCCCCGATGACGGGTCGTAATCCTGTAAAGGGGAGGGGGACGTCGCATGTGCCACTTATAATTGAGGCTATTACGCGTTCGGCCTCAGAACATGTGTTTATTTTCCTGCCAGCTGATCTTTCAAATGATGCATTGGACGGCTTCGTGCGAGGCCCGAATTATTTCTAATGAGTTACGTAAGATTTAGAAATCGTATCAATAAGCCACTGGGATTTCACTTTCCCACAAGGAAATTATCTGTCATCTAATTAGTCTGTTGATAGTTTCGTTTATCTGATCTATCGAATTAGCTTTTGCGTGTTTGCTAGATTCATTCAATGAGACATACTCTAAACTGGAACAAAATACAAGACAACAAGGTGGTAAAAAGGAATCCCAGATATTGTTTTCGAATGAAAGAGGAGTAGAATTTTCCTGTTACTGCACTAGAATCGCCACTTAGAAAGCAAGGATAAATTACCAAAGTCTGATTTATGTCATAAAAATGTAACGTCGAAATTAATCACAAAATAAGACGATTTTTATGCCTTAGTTTATATATTTTTGTTGATGTATAGGTTTTATAATTAAATTTAATTTTAAGAAATCCCGAAATGTAAGTATTACTTTCCATCTTTTTGTTTGCAATATTTATCATTGCAAATTTCAGTTACATAATTCAGTTTTGAAAGAGCTAAGCACTAAGTTAAAAAAACAAACCAAAAAAGGAAGACGTTCAATGGACGTTGAGAAAGTTGATTCAAGGAAGGTATTACTTTATAAATGCTTAAATTTTGACAGGCATGCAAATAATTTCTAAAAATTTGTAAAACGATTGTGTCAATTTTTTTTATCAATATCAGGAAAGGAAAGGAAATGACAGCTTCACTAGTTTGTTCCAAATTAGTACATGACATGGATTGGCTTGGAATTATGACTTTGAGGTCAGTTCGTGGTTATGCTGCATATGTTAAGTGAGCCATACCAGTTTATCTCTGAAATCTATTCCGCACAGGATAAAACGATTTAAAGTCCCAACATAGAGTATAATAACGCACAGTAAGATATTAGATGCCATGAGGCTGGCCCTTGAAATATTTTTTATTCAAGTAAATTGCTTCGATGGAACATTTCAGTGTATGTGTGCTTCTTATTGATGTATTTAACATTCAACTAAAACAATCGCACTGTAAAATTAGATTATCAGCATTTTATTGTTTTCCTTCTTGCAATTAGAGGACTTTTAATGAAACAAATTCTGTTGGAATAAATATGTTTACAGATGATTCAAAGATTAAGATGCTAAAGTTTGCTGTGCAATAGTTGTTTTTGAAGATGCAAATGAGAAGGAACATGTAATGTGGAGATTAAACGGCGAAAGAACAGTATTTATTGCCGAAATGGTAGCAATCAAAGAAGCAGTTAGTTATTGTGAACGACGTCAAATAGCTAAAGCCAATATTATTTCGGATTCAAGATGATCTTTGGCTTCAATAGAGCCATTAGAAGAAAATAATAAATATATTCTGGAAATAAAAAAAATAGTTTGTAAGAGGCTAAAAGTAACGTTCTGCTTTGGTGGGCTGAGTCCCATGTTGGCAACAGAATAAATGTAAGAGCCGATTACATTGCTAAGAAAGCCACTGAAAATCAAGAAATCGAATTTCATTTTTGCAAGACCAAGCAACAGGGGAAACCGGAGATGAAAGAAAATATTAGGAAAAACTGTAAATTGTGTGGGATTATTCAATTAAAGGTATACAAGATAAAAGTTTTTTGAAAAGGTTGATGAAAAAAGAGTGTTAGGTGATTTTTAGTTAAATCAGATCATCACAGGCCACGAAGCATTTTAAACCTATGAAAACACATTCTTCGACAAAAGTCGCTGGTGCTTCTACGGGAAAGTTGAAGGAACTGTGGAACATACTATCCTTAAATATGACGCATGGTAAAACACAGAGACACTTACTTTAAAAGAAACAGCAGCTCCGTTAAAGACCTTTTGCAGGACAACCAGTCAAAAAAGTATGAAATTGATTGTTAAAAATATTCTAACCTCGAGGTGGAAAATATAAGTTAAATGGAAAGGAAAAAGACAGAAGGGTATTGAGACTTTTAAAAACTCTTCATCTGGGAATCCGCCATTTTTTAAATTGTATGTTATATTTAAAAATATCTTTAAATTCAGTATACAAACTCTATTGATAATTTTCACGCATTGTTTCATAATATCAAATATTTCCTCAAATAGCAGCTGCTTTTATTGTCCACTGCAATTCAGTAGAGAATTAATTTTATTGCTCTGCCTATACAAAGATTGGATAGATTGTTAATATGTTGAATTAATTGGAAAAATTTTACAATCTCCTTTTGCTATATATTTGTCTTAGAGGACTACAGGTGTTTATATGACATATTCTGTTTTTTTTTATTTTGCTATTATATGGTGTTTTTATTATTATTACTTTTTTTGTCCATGTTTTAACTTTTTTCCGTCAATACTCGTCCCTGTATGCTACCGAGACTGTGTCGTTTTCCTATTTGTTGTATGGTACCGTATTACTTTGTGATCTCTTGTATTCTTATTTTATTTTACTTTTTCTTTATTACTACTATTTTATTTTAATGTTATTTAGTTATAAATCGAGAATTGTGTATGGGGAAGTTTAAAATTGTGTTTAGGAGAGGAAAAAGTGAAAATGTGATAAGAAATTGTGTTTAGGTTGTATTAGCCTTTATCTTATGAAGAAGTGCACCTTGTTTCGAATTTGTGCTCGAATATCGAAGTTCCTGGCATTCTTCGGAACTGTCAGTGGCTTGAGGTTTGTATGTCCGTAAGTACAGGTAAAATTACTATTTATTATTATTATTTTCCTTCCTGCAACTTTTGATTTCATTATATGCTTTGTATCTGAGTCAGTTACTGTTTGTAATTGCATGGGCTTCATGAAATTTAAGATGTCCTTAAAGCATTTATTTGTTGTATTTAACAAAATGTAATGTACCAGGCACTCGCAAATCACTGATAAACGAATAATTCACAGAAAATATGATTCCAACATCGTGTAGCAGAACGCTTTGCTGCAATTTAACAGGAGATTTAATGAGGCTATATTTTCACTCTTTCATAAAAAGCTCTGTCATTTTCATGAAACCCAAACTGAACAAGAAACGAAATGCTTTCTCAAGAGCTATTTCTAGAGAATTCAGAAGCTGATAGTAGAAAAATAATAGTTATGAAATTTGAACTTGTTTGTTTACTCAACATATATCAAAGAGTGCTTCATAAAATCTGCATCTCTAACAAATTAATCTGAAAAAAAAATATCATTTTGCCACTTAAAATATGTTTTCAACCCCGCAGGTTGAAAGTTTTCAAACTACATCTTTCATTTCCAACTCTTTCATCTAATGCAAATGAACCTCATTAGCATTCCAGAGACCTCAAGTATGGCAGAAAAAGTTCCAACCGTTGTTTCGCAAAAGTATTCAGAAAATAGAATGCATTTAAAATGAGAAACTCCAAACTTATTTCTCAACTTCACTGTAAATTCAACTGATTTCAATGAGAATATATTAATTTGCAATTTAAAATCTTTACCCGCTATCAGATGAAGATAAAATTAAAATAATAAAATAACTGAAGCAAACAAAAAGTAAATTATCTGTCACTAGTTATGATACGGTAATTTTTATGACAAACAAACTGCAAATTTATTTCAAAAAGATTTTATTTTAACGAAACACCTAAATGCATTCTTGGGCATTTAAATATGTTTCTTTGACAGAAATTTAAGTTGACAACAGATATCGTGGAGATATACCATTTTTCTCAACAATGTATTATAAAATATTGTTCCTAGATAACATATATAGAATTTTGCTTGATTACTTATTCTATTGATTTGTTAAACTCGAAGAAAAATGTTTCTATCTATTATTTTCTAAGCATATCCATTTGTACCTATGATTACCCATTTCTATTACCGTACCCATTATTGAATATAGATTATCATATTGAACAAAATGAAAATTATTTCACATATTCAGGCATATTGTGCGGCAAAAATCTACATGAAATCGAATTTATTTTTCTTGATTCTTTTGCAAGTTATTGCTATTGGTTCGATAGTGTGAGTTTCACTTGTTTGTTTTATGATATGCAGAAGTTACATTTTCCCCCCAAGTCCTATTATGCTGCCTCATCGTTGCGGAGGTGGTGGCCCTGGGTGGAATTGGCGATGTACGTCTGGAGTTTTTTCTCCTGGCAGGGTCACCCAAGGCATGAAGGCCATTCCATTATACCCAGCTAAAGCATAAAGGCAATGGTCAAAGTCAGACTTCTTCCCTCGGGCGTCCAAGGTCTAGTACCAACAGAATCTGCTCTCTCCTCCTCTACCATGAATCGTTCGCCTATAATATATTTTCTGCGGGTGGACGGACACTTAGACTTGGTCTAGCTGAGGACTAGAAAAAGTGGAATAAGAAACAATAACAACACATTTTTTTAATTACTCTGCATTTTAAAATATAAAAAATGTTTACAGATTATTAAATTTCTAAAATTTTAGGGTTAATTAAGATCATGATACAAGTTTTGAAAAATGTCATAAATTTTATTTGAGCTCAAGAGCGTTTTCCCTCAGAACCACACAAAAATAACATTAAAACAGTTTGTTTTAAGTCATTAATTTTCCTTGAATAATAGGGGAGCAAACATTTTGCTCTTAGATTCTTTTAAAATAGAGTTCTACTTTGATCATTGCAAATAATTATGGCGCTATTGAATGGATTAACAAATATTTGAGCTGAAATTATTCATGATTTGTCTATGTAGTGTTCAGATATTATATTAAATCTTTCGATTCTTTCAGTTTTCGAATACTTTAAAAATGCTGCTTTAGTAAAGAAGAAAGGAAATGGAAGATAAAAGAAATGGATTTTTCGAATGCAGTTTGGAGCAACGTCAACCAAGAAACGTTTGATATCTAGCTTTATTTACTTCAAGTAATGCATTCTTCTTCAAGGATTTCCAGTTTTCAATGCATAGGCAATGATTTCTTTCTAAAATTTCTTCTGTTATATGTAAGCCGCTTCATGCATGTGTCGAGAAATGATAGGGAAAATTGGATCTTAGATCTTTCTAAATTTGCACGAAAGGAGAAATTCTACAGCAAAACAGAATTGCATTTGACTACAGAAATTTGCAAATTTCCAAAATGTTGTTTCAAAGAAAAACATCGTAGGATAATGGAGTTGATTTAGCATCTTACATATTAAGGGAAAGGAAAAGGAACGTGAAGAAATAAGGAAAAACTTGAACTGTGGAACTGAATCACTGACATAGAAAATAAGAATATTTTCAGTTATCAATATAAATGCATTTCACTTATGAAAACTGTAATGGAATACATTAAACCATTTTTATATAGTTCTGCCAGTATTTTTTTCGCTATGCATTCTATCAAAATAAAGAATCGCAGAATAATGTAGTTGGTTTAGCATCACACATGAAAAATGAAAGCAAACGTATTCATTGCATGAAAATGCTTGAACACTTGAAACGGAGCCAGTTAAGAAAATAAATATCTTGTCTATTAGTATAAATTCATATGAATTCTAAAAACTGCAATATAATAGATCAAATCATTTTTGTATATATTTGAAAGCAGGGATGGAGGTTATACCATTTTATGCCTACACCGGTGGTTATAACCGCCAAAAATAACCGGCTTTTGAAATAACCGATTTTTGGGTGTTTTCTTAATAAAAAACACCTTTCCGTACATTTTTAAAGAAATCAACCCATTGGGCAATATATATCATGCAATATATTTATAAAAACTCTTTCAGTAATGTGGCGAAAAGGTGAGAACGAAACATGGAACGGTAGGAATTTATCTAATAATTTGCACTCCAGTTTTTAAGAATATCAAAAACTTTTGATATAGATTTTGGTAGCATTATGTTTAGGGTTATGATTTTTTAACACTCTTTCGTTTATGTTCAAGAAAAGAGAAAACTTACTTTATCATCACAAAAGGATTATTTCGGCCAGCCTCAGTGTGCGGAACCAGCATGAATGAACCTGGCCGCCGCGACAATTAATCGGGCACTGTGGCACTTTCAAAATAGCCCTCATTACGAGCGACTCATGCGAAGACTCCTCAGACAGAGGTACGACCTTTCATCGGAGATGGGGTAAAACTTTCTGTAATATACTCGCTTCCCGAAATTTCCTTAATGGCCCTATCGAAAGCATTAAAATATCCATTATTTCTGACACCAATTAAATGACTACACCAGAAATCATTTTTGATGCATTATTAATGGTGGGATAGGCTGTAGGCATGTATTGGAGCAGGAACGCCGTTCCGGCACTGTTTTTTTTTTTTTTTTTCGTTTTTACTTGAAATAAATAATAAAAAATTGTGAAAACAGAGCGATTTTTGTCACCAAGGTGACAGCGTTCCGGCACTGCTTTTTTGAGATTTCATCCCTAAAAGGCTGAGACTTGAGCAATTAATGGAAATGACGGTTATAGGACTCGGGAGATTATAGGGCAATTAACTAAAATAAACTCCAACATATGGGAGTTGTGTATTGTTGGTACTGATTGAATCAAAAGTACATTAATATATTTCAACGATTACCACGAAACCGAACCCGTATGCATGACCGATGGACCGCTTAACTACTGACGACTACTTAACACAGTGTCATTAACACTTAAAAAAATATAATGAGTCATTTAGAGCCAGATTGAACGAACACACAATTTTTGCTAAACTGAATTGTATATTATATAATATGAGTCTACAAAGTCAACTATTTGACAAATTCTGCTATCTAAAACTTTTTTTAACTGTGTTTTTGAAAGAAAGCAAATTCCTAATTTCTGAATAATTCCTAGCTGAAGTCAACAAATATAATCGGTTGGTTCACTCTGATGTTCAATACCTCAAACATAAACCCCAATTTGAAGAAGAAAATCATAAATATGAAGAAAATTCCCTCAGTTAATTTTTATTTAACTTGATGTTCGATACAAGATTTGATAGAGATGAAAATAATGGTTTATTGTATATAATTCAAATATATATGGATGGAAAAACTCTTTCTTTGGTCAATCGGAAAAGGTAATTGCCGCAAACCTCCAGCCGAGAGTAGTAATATAATTGATAATGCAACCATCCATACGATGAGTTTCTGCCTTTTCTTTTCAGTAGAGAAGATTTGTGAATTGTTGAATATTTAATTATTAGATTATCCAATACGAATATACGTTATCTGTTATGATAATTTTTTAAAAATTTGTTCAAGTTTCGTAACTTTTTTGGAAAAGAGATGTTAATTTATTATAATATTATATTCATGCAGTAGTTCCAATATTTCAATTTTTCTCTAAGCAAACATTTTGAATTAGGGTAAAATAAATATCCCTGATAATCGTATTTCAAAATGTCCTCATTTGAGGATTAACGCTTCTACAAGTCGTCTAAATGCTTTAAAAAAATTAAGTTTTCGTTGAAAAACGTGTGAATGTGAACGGATATCATTTATTAAAGCAAAGAAATCCAAATGCTTTACGAAATAGAAAACATAACATAAGAGAGAATAAAAATTTCTTCTCTTGCATTTTGCTGCTTAAGTTGTTTCTTTGATTCAAAGCCATTAAAGAAAATGGTAATGAATTTTTAGTGTCCAACACATATTATGTAAATAACTTATGTAGGCTAATTACGTGGTTAAGTTAGGTTACAATTAAAGGCCCATTCTGAAGCAGCACGAAGGCTGTGTGGGGGCGAACTTCGTAATTTTGAGCTCCGTTCAGATGACGAGGACAAGACCTGAGCTACCATCACCTCTCCAAACTTCCGCACCACACTAGTGAGAGGACTTTGACCCACAACATCATATTTAACGTGCACCTAGCCCCTACACATGGCGGATCTTCAGTGGAATTGGGCTTAGAAACCTAGACCCTCCGTCCTCGAAGCCAAGTTTTACCACTAAGATAACTACTACCACTAAGCCTTATTCTAATTATATGAATAATCATTAATGGAATTGATATCTTGGAATGCTCAGGCTTCGTATTCAAATGTCATAAATGAAATATAGTTTATAACAGGGATGGGGAACCTTTGGGCACTGAGAGGCCTCATTAAATTTCGACAGTTGGAAAAAGGCCGAACGAGCAGAATCTTAAAAGCTATTGTTCTGTAATTATCATTATATTAGAGACAAGTATGTTATTTCAATGCAGATTGTAAATAACTGGTAAAACCGATTAAGAAACTCAAAAGGACAGCAGAATCTTCACCTCTGATTTAGAAACTGAGATGGAATATTCATATTTTATAAAATTTGCTGATTTTATTAATGGTTTTCTACTCTATATTGAACTTGGAGATTTTGTCAAAATTTTATCTATTGCTCGATATATTTAGTTACTATAGATCTACAAATAGTATATTGTGATTTGTTAACAATTAGAGCATTTCAAAGTCAGGACGTCTATTGACGCCCGTTTTCAGACATTCTCTGCACTTTTGCGATGTTAAGCAGTGTTTCTGCAGTGCTATTAAGAAGTATAAATTTATGGAAAAGCAGAAAACTTGAGATTTAAATAAAATTTAGTAAAAGGCTTCAGAAGTTGAACTTGTACTGCAGCCTGCCTATTAAAGATATTTATGTAATGCTTGATAAAAAGATTATCTAGGTATGAAACCAGCCATAATCAGTAATCCCTAATCGTGTATTTTTTTTGGAGTACTGGTATTGTAAGTGATATTATAAAACAAAAAATTACTCACTTAAAGAATGAAGTTTCAGACGTAACCACTGGTATTTACTAATTTTATTTCCACTTGATACCTTTAAATATATGTTGTTCATTTTATTATTCATGAAATACAAATAAATTTAGAACGTTGCAAAGAAATGCTCCGTTAAATAAATTTAGGGATTAACTGACTCTCACTCTTAACTGACGATCTGAGAATGATAAGAACAATATTGTAATGTATTATTGCCTGGAGCATTTAAATACCAGCAGATTCTTAACAGAGATACTATTACACTAATGCACTGATTGAAACCACAATTTCTGCTTTATGATTAATAATTCTTCACAATGAATAATTAATTACATTAATAAAAGCTTTATCATGTAAATACTTCCAATTAAAAACTTTTATTATTTCTAATTCAGCAGATAAGACTGTTTATCCTTTATTAGGACAAATAAAAGAATAATTTAAAAGGAACATACTTTACTAAAATTCTTTAATCATCAAATCTTTCTCAGGGTCCTTTTGAAATTTTTTCGTCAGTCCGCTTTTCAGATTTACACAGCTGAATCAAAATTTTCAAGTGGTCTAATATCTCATTACATATTTCAAAAATTTTGTTCCTAAAGACGAAAATTTTATTTTATCCATCCTTTTGAATTTAAAATAAAACATAATTATTTTTATTACTCTGTGAAAGAAATTTCTGGACTCACTATAAAACTGTACAATACTTTTTATATCATCTCGTGTTGAAAGGAAAGCTGCTTTGGAATTCAGTGTACTCCATAGTTAAAATATTTAGCGACTCGGGTCTTAAAGAAAAGTGGCAGTCCTTGTTGAATGTCACAAGAATGGTCCCATTCAATAGAAAGTTTCTTTGCTGTATTAGAGTGGGCGGAATGTTACTTCATTTAGAGAGTAGAGAGAGAGAGAGAGAATTTCCTAAAAGACAGATGAGTGTTCTTCACTCCAATTCTTTCACTTTCTTCATCGTCTGAGAAAATTAAAAGTCCATTAGATTTCAAGTCATTAGAAGTAAACGAAAAGGGGTTCGTTTGATAAAGGTAACATTGTAGACTTTTTTAACTTAAAAAAAGTCTATTGGAGAATGAACTGCTTTGATATTGCATTAAAAAAACACTATTTTAAAAAAAGTTAAGAGAGTTTTGTGCGTAATTTTTTCCAATTTATTAATGCTACATCTGTTTTTTAAAAAGGTAAAGGATTATTCCATCTATCCATGGAATATATTTTAGATGGAATCTGCTAATGCTTTAATATTTTTGGATCATTAAACCATATATAACGATGTCTAGAAGAATATAGAAAAAAATAATAGATGATACCATTAACGTTCTTTGCGAACTAGGGATTCAAATTAAGAAGTGAAAGCAAAAATGTAAAAAGCGTTTTTAACAAGATAAATATATTCATTTAAACAATTTAATTTAATGATTACATGGAGAAGAACAGTTGTCACATAATGTAGCGAATTACAACTGATTATGAAACAAAACATAATGGAAATCCGCCTTGCATTTGGTTAACTGGCATAATCTAAAAGCCAAAAAAATTAAATTTGCATTTCAACAGAAGTTGTAAAGACCAAAATTTGTACTTCACTCTTAGAGTTCAGAGTATCGTGTGGAGATCCCTGCATGTCACCTTTCAAATATCAGATGTATGCATAATATTTAACTTTCGTTTCTTTTTTTTTGTTCATGTTTATTTAAAATCAGTTAATTTCACAATCTTCAGCCTTCTTTGTTTAATAATGACTGCAACCTCATGAACTATTACTATATTATGTATATATACAGGGTGTGCCAAAAAGGCGAGACAAGCGTTTATTTCCTTAAATATTGATTTTAAACATATACTTATAATTACAAAGTTTCATCAAATAAGGTAAGAATTTGTATGAAAATACCTTGACATCCAAAGAGATTGATAATAAAAAGTTACAAAAGTTAAGTGTTTATACGACCCCATAGAGCAAAAATGTTAATTAGTAAAATGTTTGTCTTACATTCATCTATTCAGACACAAAGTGCCACGCTTTTATCTGCAAAAATTACAGAGATATAAGAAGACAAAGTTATTGACTTATACCACTTTTCCATACCACTCACTGCTGTTTGATCCAGTCTTTCGATGCACATTTGAGGGATAATATACATATTTGAATAAGTTATTAAAAGGGCGGAATCAGGGTAACAACAATAAATTTGTTAACTCTTGTTAAGTTTAAAAAATAGTCAAATAATACATTAATTGAAGTATTTACAAAAATAGTTCATCATGTGAAATTTCGAAAAATATCCACGGTGATATATCGGGAGCGACGGTTCATCTGCTGAGAAACAAGAAGTGCTAAAAAATATTATTAGAATACAATTGAAATACGATTTTTAGAAATTAGCTTTACCCTCAAATAATCGAAAATTGTAGTTCTAATTATCTACATTGTATTTTTGAAAATTACAGTCGAATATTTTTTCGGTAAATGACTTTTAATAATAGAAAATGAATACGCAGTAAGCAGTCAATTTTCCGTTGAGGCAGCATGAAAGTGAATCTGAAACCTAAATACAGCCAATGAAAGATAAAGCGAAGAAAAGCAAATAAAGAGCGGGAAGGCGAGCTTTGGGTCAGATTGGGAAGAGAAAATAAAAAAAATTAGTTGGCCTGACGCCAAACAGGCACATTCGAAAATCAATTTATAGTTAAGTTCAACGATAGAAATGATAGCTATTAGCCTTCGCCATGATATCGCTTAGTCGTATGCAATAAGCAAATCTTGATGTTTTCCAAAACTAATTGATATATATCCCCATCCTATGTCTGTATACCATTTGCGTTCATTTTCTGTGTTCTTTTCTAGTTTTCATCTTTTTGCGTTGATAATCAAACTCTCAAAGTGGACAAGTAAGCAAAGTAGAATACAATCGAAAATACGAATTTTAAAAATAAGTTTAATGAGTAACTCTGCAAAAAAAAATGTCGCCATTGCTTTTAGGTAAAACCTAATAATATGCAGAAAGCTGAGAGCATATCTATAATATAAAGCAGAAAATACATGTATCTGTCCGTCTGTCGGTCACAAGAACTCCTCCTAAACGGTGTACCGTAGCGACATGAAATTTGCACACTACATTCTAGAGAACATTTCTAGGTCAACGGTGCTATTTTAAACTTTCAGAGTTAATTAGTTCTTAAGATATTTAATTAAACAACGAAAATTAGCCGCTGTTAAGCCTAATTCTTAGACGGTTTTTGCCAACAACTTCTCAAATATCTATTGCAAGAAAATAATTTTTAGTCCGCCTTAAAGAGCAGAAAATTAGCTTTTTAATGATATTAATTCCATTGGGATAAAGTGTTTTCTCTTATTGTTATTAAGGTTTAAAAATATATTTTGAACGCAATTTCTAAAGATAATTTTTATTCTTAGAGAAATAAATTCAAGCCAAATTACTGTTTCGCTCGCGGGCTTTTGCCAGTGTTAAACTTAATATAAGAAAATTGTTTTCTGTGAGCATAAACAACAAAGTAAACTTTTAACTTCCGGTTTCCGGTAGTCGTATCATTGACTGTGTAACCGTATTAAAAATACGGTTACACAGTGATCCAATGACGTTAGTGAATTGTTCTCTCGATGTTTTGTTTAATTTTCACAAATTTTTAACTGATCCTAATGAGTGTGTCTGTTAGTCCGGTTCCTATCGTAGGAAGACGAAAAAGGAATGGGGGAAAAAAGATGTTCTAACGGTCTATCTGTCGCAAGAACTCCTCCTAAACGAAGAATAGTCTTGGCATGAAATTTCCACGTGCCATTCTGGGGTCCGTTCTTAGATTAATTCTAATTTTTCGAACTTTAAAAAATTACTTCCTAAGATATTAAATTAAATAACGAAAACTAAGCCAAGTTTCGGCGTTTTATCTCAGTGTTTCGTCAATAATTTCAGAAAAAATATATTGCACGTAGATTATTTACATACCATCTTAAAGAGCAGAAAATTATCTTTTTAATGATTTCAATTTAAATTTTATTCGTTCTTTTTCTTAATTTAATGAACATTTCAAATTTATTTCATACACAATTTGCAACAATGCTTTCTGTTATTGTAATAAAATTCAAACCATTGATCGTTTTATCAAATCCTTTATTCCGGTATTTTTACCATTGTGAAAGTTATGATAAAAATATTGTTTTCTTTGAATATGAGAAGAAAGGCAGAAATTTTATTTAGCTTTTATTTCGCAGCATATACTTGTTTCAGTATGTTTGCACCACAACACAATGATTTTAATTACTCTCTTTCCGCGGTGCTTCATTGAATTTCACAAATTTTATAATGATCATAATGAGTGTGTAAAATCCTTCAAGATTGTTGATCCCACTTCCTACCGGAGGGAGAGGGCCTAAGGTGAAAAAGATTGAACAATATGAGAGGTTTTTTCCGGTCAGTGACAAAAACACTAAAGATAAGAGAATTGTTGTGCGGATAATGGCAAAAAAAAAATCGACGGGAGGCTGTCTCTGCGAAACGGCCGCTGGGTTTGAGGGGCATAGACTTACTTACCTTACTCAACTGTGACTTTCTGTGTCTAAAGTAGCTCTATGTGACTTTGACCTATGACCTATGCTCTTTGACCTTCCTCAGTTAAATGAAACTAAATCCAACTCAACTCAATTAAATCGTTGGAAAGGACAGCTCAATTAAATCAACAATTGTTAATAATAATTAATTAAGGGCAGTTAATTAATCGATTACTCAACTATGACTAAAGTAGCTCTATGTGACTTTGACCTATGCTCTACGACCTTCCTCTGTTAAATGAGTTAATCTGAATGAATTAATTAATCTGAAATGAATTAATTATTGATCTGTTAAAATCCAGTTAATATACCGCTCACAACCGATGCGTTCGAGCGCGTCGGTCGCTGTGACGTCATCAAAATTCTTCGTGATTTTCACCAATTTTGCAAATCGACTGTGACTAAACCATAATCACAAATTCTAAAATTCTTTTTGCACTCTTCAATGTCTATCTTTCTCTGTTACATGAATCTAAAATCAATTCTCTACGTTATTTATTTGAGGAGCTATAAGCGTTTAACTTTACCACGAAATTTCGACGTAATTCAACAATTTTTGAGTAATATTTCGCTTGAACTTAAGATCGATGAATAAATTGCCAAATGTAATTGGATAGTCTGCATGCGCGCGCGTCGGTCGCTGTGACGTCATTAAATTTTCAGTGATTTTCACCAACTTTGAAGCTCGACTGTGACTACACCGTAATTCTAAAATTATTTTTGCAATCTTCAATTTCAACATTTCTCTGTTAAATGAAACTAAAACTCTCTATGTTATTTGGTTACGGAACTATAAGCTTTTAAAAATATCACGAAAAGCGTCATAATTTTTTCCTTTCCCGCACCAAATTTTACACCATTAGACCACTATGAAGAGACGTAAGTCTACGTCAAAATACAAGATATGAAAGAGTTTCTGCTGTTGCCGTAGCAATGATGGGGAGGGGAAAAATGGAATACGAAGGACTACGAGATTCTTGCCAGGTGGTTCAAACTAAGGAGAGAAAAAGAAGAATGGTGTTTCGCTGATGGTTCAAAGGGTCAGTTCATTAACGAAAATTAACGAAAGACGCTCCCGCGGAAAGTGTTATAAGTACTTGAACTGGAAAATATTTTTTATCCCGAGCTACGCCGGGTATATCAGCTAGTAATTTAATATTCTTGTTCAATATTAGGCTATTTTCCTGCCTTATCTTAAATTTTATTTTCTGAAGCTGTCCTTCCATTCCTTATCAAGTCAATAGTTGAAACTATTTGCCAATGAAACTTACTAACAGAAAGCGTCATTGGCAAAATTTCTCAATCTATGATGATTGGATGATGTACTACTAGGGAAATATTTGTATTTCACCGTATTTCTATGTTGAATAAATTTACATTTCTGCTCTAAGCATCTCCATGTAAATTTGTGAGCAGTCCCTTAATTTTAAAAATTAATATATCTCTGCAGGTTTTTCAGATGGAATCGTGAGACTTAGATTATGCATAGATGAGTATAAGAGAAACATTTTTCTCATTGGAACATTTGCTCTATGGGGCTGTATAAAAATTTAATTTTCTTAACTTTTTATTTTCAACTTCCACAGAAGCCAAAATGTTTTCACACAAATTCCTACCTTATTTGATAAAACTTTGTAATTGGAAGTATATGTCTAAACTCAATATTTAAGAAAATAACAGCTTTTCCCACCTTTTTGGGACACCCTCCATAAACACTATAGTAACAAACATATTTCAATTAAAAAAAACTATTGTATTGAACTTAAAAGCAAAGCATAAAAATTAAAACAAAACCCACTTAATAGAAAGGGAAACCACAGCGTATTTAATTTTTAGAATGATTCTTAATGCACATTTCATCCGAATCTTGTAAGATCCAAATTTCTTTCAGAAGTTTCTTTAAAAAATCACTTTCAAAGCAATATTTTAAAATCAGTGCTTAAAAATTCGATTTTCTAAATGATCAAACAAAACTGTAAAGGAAAACTGAAGAGAACTTCCTCAAAAATCAATACAATGAACTCCAGTATAACGAGGTTAAAAAATCACGTCGTGTATGAATACGCATTATTGGAAATCTCGAAGTACGGGAAATTTATTCTAAATAAATTTGCCGTACTGTACGATAAAAAGAAAGAGTTTATGAAACAAGTAAAGTAAATAAAAGAGTGAGCAGTTCAATATTTGAGAAAGACTTGGGGCAAATGAATCGCGAGATTTAAATTATTTCTCCCCTCTTTGCTTAACCAGCATCGTTGGTAATTTTAATGAAAAGTGAAATTAAATTTTGGAACTGATTGCTGGATCCCGGAAATGAGAGGGGAGATAAAAATTGAAGCAGGGAAATTGACGCAGAAAATACGACCACATGTCGCTCCTTCTTCGACAGACATAATGATTGGACAAAGGGTGCGAAAATAAACTACAAAACATGAACTTCGGGAAGAGTTCCGTGATCGATCTTCAAGCATAGGTAGGAAATTAATAGTGTAAAATAAACTCTGTTAGAATGTGATAACTGCGAAAGCGTGATATTATGTGCAACTGAGTTCAAAACTCCGTTAGGCGCTAATATACCTCATATTAGTAGCGGCAATTTCTCACTTCGTATGTCGGATCTTTAACCACAATACCTTCTTCTTCAATTTTCTATAATTAAATAGTTAAAAAATAATAATCGTTCTGTAAACTCTTTAAAGCTTGCCATTCATTTTTATATACAGGGTCCCCCCTTATATCCGTTACACCCCTTAACTTCTAAACGACATCTTAGGTCATATAGTTGGTGTCTAAGTATGGTAAAAAGGCTATGCGCTACTCGATTAGACAACTTACAACGCCATCTATCAGCAAGTTTTGGAATTAGCAGTCCTATCTCAAAAATAATACAAGATACGGGAAAAAGATCAATTACAAAATTGTTGAGCATCTTCGAATTAGTACTAAAAGATACCTTGTGCACATTAACATGAAGAAATGAACATTTAAAGTGCATTTTGTTTGTTCTCGATTTCCAAAACTGTGACGTCTCTAAACGGGTTAAAACGAAAAAAAAAAGATTAGTTATCACAATATACCTTTATTTTCGGTGTTCAAAGTGCGCTCCGTCATCTATAATGCAAATTTGAGTCCTTGTTTAAATTTCACTTTGCACACATTTTAGCATATCGTTGGCGCGCAAACACAAGCAACAGTAATACGTCCTGCAATGTTGGCGGAAAGATTCATACGCCTGCTGTTTGAGTTATTTCCAGAAGAAAAAGTATAATGGGGTCATTTTTTGCCCCAAAGATAACATTTTCTCCTTTCATTCTTGTCATATGACGTCAAAATTTCCGAAAATTCGAGCAAACAAATGAGCATTTTACACGTTTTGTTCTTAGCGTTATTGCACTCAAGGTATCTTTTAGTACTAATTTGAAGACGCTCTACAATTTTGTAATTTACATTTTTCCCGTATCTTGTACCGTCTTCGAGATAGGAATTCCAAAATGTACCGATAGATGGCGTTGTAAGTTGTCTCATCGAGTAGCGCATAGCCTTTTCACTATACCTAGACACCAACTTTATGGCCTAAGCTGTCACTGTTTAGAAGTTAAGGGGGTGTGACAGATATAAGTGGGAACCTTGTATGTTACTAGCTGTTATGTCCGGCGTTGTTAGGGATTAAAAAACTTTGAGCCTTAACCCTTAATAATATAAAAAATGCGAAAGTGTGTCTGTATGTCTGATTGTTACGCTTTCACAACCGAACTACAAAACCGATTTGGATGAAAATTGGCAGAGTTGTAGCTTGAAAACCAAGAACGGACATAGGCTAGGTGAAATTACGTTAAATTAATTATTTTTCACAACAGACAACAATTAAAGAATTAACAAAGCCCATTGACTCAGCGATTCTCGATGAAGATTATTTTATTTTTCAATCAACTGTCACGTGATCCTTCAGGAATGCGAAAACATGCGGAATAAATTATTTTTAAAATCAAATATCACGTGATCCTCCTTTCCGCTGTAACTTCGGAACAAATTGTCCGATAGAAATTATTTTTATACCATCTTAAAGACCAAAATTTTACCTTTACAGTTATACCAATTTTATTTCTGTGACATCTTTCCTCCAATTGTTATTAATTTTTCAATGTTTAATAACTCTAATTACGTGCAGACGATTTGGAAATAATGCAAATTTATAGCTACTCCGTTGCTAGGCAACGGTTAGACTTTGAGCTAATTTACCTTTATTTCTGAAAATTTTGCTTACCTTTATAAATATCTATAAAATAAGGCAGAAATTACATGTATTTGTCTGTCTGTCTGTCGGTTGGTCGGTCACAAGAACTCCTCCTAAACGGTGAACGGTAGCGACATGAAATTTACACACGACATTCTAGAGAATATTTCTAGGTCAAAGGTGCTATTTTTAACTTTCAGAGTTAATTAGTTCTTGAGGTATTTAATTAAATAACGAAAATTAGCCTCTTTTAAGCCTAATGCTTAGACGTTTTTTGCCAATAACTTCTGAAACATTTATTAGACAACAATTATTTTTATGCCAAATTAAAGAGCAGAAAATTTTCTTTCTAAAGATGATAATTCCTTTGGGATGAAGTGTTTTTTCTGATTGTTATAAAGGTTTAAACAATATTTTTAACGTAATTTCTAACAATACTTTTTATTCTTTTAGAAATAAATTGAAGCCAAATTACTGTTTCGCGCGCGGGCTTTTGCCAGTGTTAAAGATAATATAAGAAAATATTGCTTTGTTTGACCATATACAACAAAGGAGACTTTAGACTTCCGGTTTCCTGTTGTCGTAGCATTTACAACTTTTAATACGGTTACACAGTGATCCAATGACATAAGTGAATTAATCTCTCGATGTTTTGTTTAATTTTCACAGTGAGTTATTACAGAATATTCATCTGTAGATACGGTAATGGGCATTAACAAGAAACATCATATACTGTTTAGCTCTTCAACATATTAGAATTGTCAATGAAACCTTCCGACAAGCCGAGATTGAAAGTCGGTGTGCCAGTACTACTAATACGTAACCTCGATATACCGAGACTACGCAATGGCACACGGTTACACACCTAGGTCCAAACGTCATGAAAGCTACTGTTATGACTGATATAGGGAGAAGAGAGATTGTTTTAATTCCACGCCTTCCGATAATACCGAAGGAATTATCATCTCAGTTCAGAAGGTAGCAAATACCTTTAAAAATATCATTTGCCAGTCTCAGGGCCAGACACTGAAAGTGGCAGGCGTACATTTGGAAAATCCATATTTTTCCCATTGGCAACTATATGTGGCCTGGTCACGTGTGTCCAGCCCACACAACCTCTACATCCGTGAAAGTAACGTGGTATACAAAAGTATAATTAGCATAGATAAATAATTTTCATAACTATATCAGCATACATGTACAGTACACTCCTATTAGCCGTCCAATTAAGTATTATAAACCGTCAGAACTTTTACTTTCCCCTTTCAAAATGCAACAAAACATTTCATTCGTGAATTAATAAGTAATAATTCAAATTCTTCGCGTACGAAGTCGCGGGTAACAGCTAGTGTCTCATATTTTTAATGAAAAAACTATTTTTGTATAGAAAATTATAATGTAAAAATTCCTTTATCGCCTGAAACGATTTTACTTCAAATTTTGTTCATAAATAGTGAAGTATAAGAAGAATTTTGACGAATATTTTTTGTCAATTAATTAAATAGTTAAATTTTCATTAATAAATGCGTGAAAATAAACCAGATCAATAGTTGTTCCCGATATAAATTATGAATCGTCTGCTTTTAAACTTTTCTTTAGTATTGTTTCAGAATTTTGATTATATGTTCTAAAAACAGTTCTTCATACTTATTCTTGTTCTTTTACAATAAAAAATACAAAATTGTGAATTTTATACACATTTGAATTTTTTAATTATTTAAAAGCGAGCAACAATTTTGAACGCAAATGTAATTTGTGGCGCTGAAAAACTAATTTTTAAACTTTATTATAATACAAAAATAGTTATTGTAGCATAACACTTTCGAAATATATCCCAAAAAAACCCACAAAATCTGGCTTAATTTTTAATTTAAAAAATTTAATTAACTTTTGGGCCTTTTTAAGTTGACAGTGATCTTTTACTTCTTTTTAAAATATTTATAGAAATAAAAAGAAATTTGTTCAAAGTCTCACCGCTGCCTAGCTATGAAGTATCATTAAATTTCCTTTATTTAAGAATCGTCTGCTGTAATAATTTATTTATTAAATTTTCAAAAATTAATAAAAGTTGAAGGAAATATTTCACAGTTATAAAATTGGTATCATTGAAAAGGTAAAATTTTGGACATCAAGATG
>BGPR01003481.1:54293-135846 GCA_013235015.1 Araneus ventricosus
ATAATTTGCTTCGAAGTTAATACGGCAAAACGGTTTCGATTAATTTCTAATTAACTGACTGCTTAATTAACTTTCTTACTTCGAAAAGTTAACAATAATCTTTCTCTTGTCTTAATAATAAGTGTGCAGAGTTTGGTTGAAATTGCTGAAGTGGTTTAGGAGGAGATGTGGAACATACACACATACATACACACAATGATGTTTAATTATGTTAAAATTAAATTACAGGGAAAATTCTAATAATGTTTCCAGGGACATCAGACATGATTGGTTTCTCGAGGATGAATATTCCTTCTTCACATATTTACACTATCTTACAAAGCTATATTTGCAGTCTTAAAATAATCAATGTACAATATTGCTCACCGATATATCATGCACGAATTTGACTTCCTGCATTTACTAAACAAATACATTACCTATTAATAAAGTTACATCGAAATTGCATTGGAACAAAGATGTAAAAAATTTTACTATTGAGATTGGAAGTAGTCTTCAATTTTTATCACATTTGACTAGTATAGCTAAAAAAGCATACTTTCAAGAATAGAAGAAAACAAGATTATATGGATCTAAACAGGAACAATCAACCCTCAACACGGAACTATGATCTTAACTGTCCTTTTCTTCAATGCAAATTATTCTCAAAAATCTTACTTTTATTAGCATTAACAAAATTGCAATTACATGTATCATCTTATCAAAATTATTCAATTGTTTTAATGGCGCCAAATTTGCCAATGGCTCGCCAACAAATTGAAAATATTTAAATGGTGTACATCGTGAAACCAAATAAAAAGAATTTACATATACGTAGTTTTCCGTAGATTCAAGGAACATTCATGCCGAATTCAAAGAAAATCGAACAACGCGTTTGGCCGTGACTGAGTAACAAATAAATTTATAGACAGGCGAAACTTTCGAGTTAAAACAAAGAACACCCTTCACTTGTTCAATTAACTTTAATGAACATTATTTTATTTCTACAATACTGCAATCCTGCAGGTGTTTTGTAAATCGTCTTCATTGCAAAGGTGGTAATTTTTAGATACCATCTTTAAAGTAGAAGAAAGCTACTATCATTAGTTGCACCTAGTTTAACAAATTATTCACAACTTCTACAAAAGATTCAATCACCAAATAAAATCCACTTTGTATTAAATAAATATATTAGTATAATATTTAATTAAAAAATTTTAAAAACATAAAAAGAAATAAAATTTACGACATTAGGCTCGGCGATCTAAAAGATCAGAATTAGGGTGTCTGGTTATTTGGGAAGAATGATTGAGGCTGAAACCTCACTAATCTGAATTCCTAGAACGTCAGTGAATATAAATGAAAGGACACGAAGCCATTCCCACCTGAGGGTTCCCCAAGAGTAACGCAAAATATACCCAAGAGATCTGAGATATCGTTCAGGCTTAACAACAATTACAATGTTTCATGCTTGGATGCTCCGAGTGGGATTGATTTCTCATTGGTGTTCCCTCTAAAAATTTGCATTTTTACTCGATTGGAAGCAAGAATTTGCAATAAAGCTAAGACGGAATATTTCATTAGAAAAGAAGAAATAATTTGTAGTGGATGAATTTACATTTTACGATTACTTTACATTTTTACTCGCCTAGAAGCAAGAATTTGAAGAAAAACTAGGTAGGAATATTTCATTAGAAAAGAATGAATAATTATATAGTGCGAAACCAAATATCTCATTGGAAGAAAGGAATGATTCACCGATGCACGTTGTACGGTGAAAGAAACATGGTTATATCTACGCAAAGCTATTGCTTATCAGGACAATATGTTGCTTTTGAATAAATACGTTTTACAAAGAAATGTATTTCAACAACCTTCGTTGGAAAAAAAAATAAACTCAAATTACAAAGAAAAAATTGTGAAAGAAGAAATAAGTAGTAAAAACAGGAAAAGAATTTTTATTGCATCCTAAGCAAGCCTTATTCACATTAATAGATTTATACCTTCTGTTCCATCTATATTATATAAAACGCTTAAGCGTGGCGCAAAAAAGTACCTTTATTTCTTTCTCCCCGTTGGCAACGATCAGTTTGTTTACCAATCTCAACCCTGACGCCGAGATTCTTGAATTGGTTTAAAGTCGGAAACAGCGATTTTTTTTGAGTTTAGATCGTTTGAATTAAATAAGTTTGAGTCGTACAGTTTAGATTAATGTGAGCTTAATACTGAATGGCCTTTTCAGCTAAAAATTTCTGAAAAATTGGTTTATTCATCTCTCGACAGCTCATATGTTCTGAGTTCCATCTATCCAGAGAAAAATAGTATACGTTCCTTCACTTAACAATAATTGGAGGGAGTGTGTTTACATGTGCAGAGGCAAAATTTTATTTAAAAAAGTGCATGTTTACGATGTTCAAGGATGAAAATTTTGAAAAAGGGTATCTAATCAATAATAAAATGCTAAGGTTGTTAATTTTAAAAAGTTAAAAGTAAATATTTATTATGGTTTATAATTTTGAATAGTGAATCTGAACATGTTTAAACCTATTTGTCAGTTAAACTGTGCTTTTTAAGCTGAAAGTTCGTGAAATGCGCTAAATAATCTTTCGTAACTCAAAATTTCTGATGTTGTAACGCATAAATAACTACCCAGAGATAAAAATTGTAACTTTCTTGGCTAAATAATTATTGTCGTGAGTGTGTATACACGTGGCAAAGCTTTTCTGATTAATATTTCAGTGAAAAAAGAGCATGTGTAAAATTTTGGTGTAAAAACCAAGAATTTTAGAAATTCATAAAAATTTCCAAAAAAAGGCCATTTTGTTAATTTTAAAAAGGTAAAAGTAAATAATTACTATGGTTTATAATTTTGCATGGTGAATCTCAACATGTTTAAAGCCATTTGTCACGTTAAACTGTGCTTTTTAAGCTAAAATTTTGTGAAATGGGTTAAATAATCTTTCGTAACTCAAACTTTCTGATGTTGTAACGCATAAATAACTACCCAGATATAAAAGTTATTACTTTCTTGGCTAAATAATTATTACAGTGAGTGTGTATACAAGTGACGAAGGTTTTTTCAGCAACAATTCATTGAGAAGAGTGGAAATTAAGAAGTTTGTTCAAATAAAGTTGGGGCTAATGAAACTTGAAGAAATATTCAATTTTGTGTACCAAGAAGTTTTAAATGCCTGATTTCTGATTGATGTTAATAATTTATATTAGTAAACATTTTATAATTATGCATTTTAGCATTCAAATTTCTTTCAAACATTTACATATATATATTTATATATATGCTACCAGGAAATTTTAATTTTAGAAATTTGATGATTTAGTTTATTAGTAATTGCTGAAAATATTTTAGGAGTTTATGCTATTTCAGATAATTTAAACTTACTTTTAGTAATTAAAGTACTTATAATTTCCTAATACTAGCAGAAGCACATAACTGTACGTCGAGCGAAGCGAGCTGGGATCATGTAGTGATCCCAAAAGAATCACAACGTGATTCTTGGGGGTTGACGAGCGGAGCGAGTAGGCGGTGTAACCCCCTAGTTATATTGTAAAAAGCTTTCTGTAATTTAATTTTCCTGAAATAATTCACGCTCTCTTGCAAGATGCAAAGTAATAAACTTAATTGCGAAAAAGCTACTAAAAAGAGGACTGTATTCAACATCCTTATGCAGTGATTTATTCAAATCTATGTTTCACAAGGAAACTCTCAAGATTTTTTTGTAAAATATTTATCCCCGGGTGTCTTTTTAACTGCCAGGTTTTTGAAAACATGTTAAAATTTTAAAGTAAAGCTTTTACCTTATCTAAATGGTATGATCATCATAAAGAATAAAATTTAATATTTCCTTGCAAAAAATTAAATACAGTAATAATTATATAAATTAGAAAGAATCTTATTAATCTGTTATTTTCAAATATTATTTATACATCAGTCAAAATATTTGTATGATTTAATTGTATGTTTTTAAGTTTTACTCTTTTTTTTTGGAATTAGAATTAATTTTGAATATTTACATTTTTTCAATTAAATTGAATAATTTTAAAACGATTCAGGCTACAACAATATCTGCTTCCTAATCTTCAAATGAGTTTTTGACATTATGTTTAAAGTTATAGTGTATAACGTTGACCCTTGTTACAACAATTCCCTAAGATAGGCTTATTTTGCGCTTTTATTTATCTTTACTTTTTTCTGTTTGTATTAATGGAATTTTTAAATCGATTTTTGATTCTTTTTTAATGTGCTAGTGTTCTGAAATTTTGCATCCTTGTTTGCTTTCAATGACAATACCATATTTTAATATTTTCGAAACCTAATTTACAGTTAATAAATTAATTGAATTTTCTGCTATAAGAGTTCACCAACTGGCAGTGAATTTGAGAAAATTTATATTGGAATATCATCTCGATATATAAAATATTGGCGAAAACCAGAGGATCGATTTAAATAGTTTTCATTCCATATGAAATTTTTATGGCGTCTAAATATGTCGTCAATGGTCGCCAGCCGGCCACTACCCTCCGTTTTCGAGAGAAATAGAAAAATTCATCTTCTCTGTACATTTTTATGGGGTAAAATTTGACAAAGTCCTCAGCCCCAACCACTGGACCGATTTCGACAATTTTTATTTCATATGCAAACTTATAGCCCCTCGATATGTTAACAACTATCACCTGCTACCCAGTACCCTCCAGTTTTGACATATATCGTAAAATAAAAATTTGCAGTCATCCAACCTCTTCATCAGCCAATTCGCCAATTTACGAGAATTTCGCCAAGCTGAAGGCATAGCTACAGGTTATTAATTTTGGGAGCGAGCAGCCTGTCGCCGAAAAATATTTATAAAAATGAATAATAAATTAGTGACTAAAAAGTAAAAAATAAATTTAATAAATAATTTCAGTATTTTAAGTAAACTAATTAAATTTTGTTTATATTTTTTTTATTAAATTTACTCTTTTATTTAAGATGAAAGCACATTTGGAATTTGAATCTCTCTCACTTATATTCAAGCAAATACCTTGATTCAAGCGTTCAAGTTGCTTCCTTTCTTCGCAAAACAAGCAGGAAATTTTTTAAAAAACGAATGTAGTAAAATCGGTATTTTGATCCAGCCCAATTTAGTAAAATCCCTAAACAAGCAATTTAGTAAACTCCCGAATACCTTGATCTTCAAATGAGATTATGACGTCATCATTTATTTTAAATGTTCAAAGATTTTCATTCTTGTTATATTATTTTTTAATATTATGAATTTTCTTTCATTCAATCTGAAAGTATAGTTAGAATTGCACTTATTAACATACAAACACTCTACATTAAACGTTGCAGTTGTTTGTGATTTCCCTGTCGTGAAAAAGACAATCAACTTTGCTTAAAGCATGCAAATTCAGCAACTTAGGAAAATTCTACTTCTGAGATGATATATTTGGTCGATAGATTTCTCAGAAGCAGACAGTAAATGTCTTCCATAGATTAAATTGAAACAGAAATCCCTCGTTACACATGATAAAGAGAATTTCCAGTTTTCCAGTTTTCAATCTGGGCCAAATTCGACACGTTTAATTGGCACTAGTTGTTTACTGCAGGAGATTCTCAACTCCGCAGTACATACTTGGAATTCTCTTAAAATATGCAAGATATTGTTAATTCCTACCGGGACACGTGCGCTGTAGAAATTCCGAGATAGAGAAGCATTTTTATTTCGTTACTTTTCTCTTCTTTAATTTATCTTCCAGTGAAAGACAGAAACGGAGGAATACATTCTTACTCAATGTAACTAATTCCCTTGGCCTATTAGTAACATACCCTAATTAAATGTCACTTCTGCGAATATGTCTTCTGAGTCTAATTGACTTCATTAAATTGGTTGTGGAATGTAATAGAACCTTTAAAGGTTTTCCATCGTTGAGCTAAAATTCTGAATAATTTTCAAAAGAATGAAATAAAGGGGATTTTGTAGTCTTTTCTTCTTGGGATAATATGCTAACTTTCCGAAAAATTTGTCCTTTGTGAATTTATTTTTTAATATAATTTAAGTAGAAATTAGAAACGATCTGCAGATAGTATTAATTTATTATAAATTCAAATGTGTATCACAAACAACCCTAATAGCACAAAATGCCCGACAATATCGTTGCGATATCTTCACGATATTGTACGGTATTCAGAATATCGAACAACATCGTAGAGATATCGCACAATATCTTGTGCTACTAGGGAAGTTTTGAGATTTACTAAGCGTGGAACGCATTTTTTAAACGAGAAGGAATTACTTGGCAATGTTCACATTTTAACTAATAGACTCTTAATGTCTTGACTAATCAAGTAACTTAACCTCCTAATTGCCTGACACAAACTTATTATTATTTAATTCGAGATAGGAGAGTAAAGGATGCCTCAAATGTTTAAACGTGTCCAAGAATGTTTGTCATTTGAATTAATTGCCACTTTGATTTAATTACAAATTTAAATAGAAAAAAATTCTGCTATTCAAAGAATCATTCAAACACATCAGCATATGCGAAGAATTTAGAACCTTTTTCATCAAATAAAAAAATAAAGACAGAACCAAAATAAAATTGAACTAAATTGCTAACAAAACTATATAGAACTCAAATAAGAAAATAAAGACTAAACCAAAATAAAATTGAAAATTGTCTGGTAAGTTAATTCGTTAAATAAAGGGTTGGGAAATTCGTATAGAATTAATGTCGACAACTCTCATTATAATTAAAGTTCAACAATCAATAAACTACAACATCATTTATTCTTTTAAGGTTATATCAGTGTGGCATCATCGCGGCATCTGGCAATATCCTGAATTGTAATTACATGCTGATCGGATCCACCCTCTTTGTGATGTCACCCGTCGACCAATAGTGACGAGCCTGTTGCAGTATTTAAGGACTGATTGCTACTGTTCATTCTCTTATTCTTTTGGTATCATTTGATAGCTAACAGTGTAATGATTTTATGATTTGATTTAAGATTTTAATTTAATTGTTGTTTTATTAAATTTGTTATTTTGTTATCGAGTAGTCTTGCTTTGACTTTGTCACCAGCTCTGTGGTTTCTCACAAAGGAGTACTTCTGATATATGTGGAATACAGACATGACAGGTTGAGAAGCTGAGTACTAGTACCAGGGTACTAGTTAATATGAAGCACTTGAGTGTCAATCGTTCTATGTACCGACTACCTCAGCGACTAGATTAATAAATCTTGCCTCTATCCATTCTGTAAATTTAACTTGACCTCGACGTAGGCATAGAAGTTACATCTGACAATGCACAATGCCACTGAGAGATAGAACAATTTCACAGCAAATAGTTCATTATGACTTCAGGACATTACACTATCAAACTTGACCATGTCAATGTCACAGAGAAAAGGGGATAAAACAAACTTTGGAGCCATATATATAGTCACGTTCTCACCTTTTTCGGTGGTTGCAATAATGTTTTCGACAGTTATATCTTCTTTTTTTTCAGTCTTTAGATGTATGGTCACGGTTAATTCCTGTATCACTTTTCCATTTGCTAGGCCTCGGTCGTAATCTCTAAAAGCCAGAATCCCGACTGATGATGTACAGATGAGCAAAGCTCCCAAAATTTTCGAAATCCTGATTGTCTAAAATCCCAACAAATTAATACCTAAATCCAGGGTATTATTTAATGTATGGTATTTGTTTTCCATTAAGCTCAATTTGTCTAAATTAAATATTATTTTAACCAGACATTGAATATAACTAATTAGTTCTTTCAATTACGAAATCATAAATATTTTATCATTTCTCACATAAATTTCGACCAATTGAATAAATAGTCAAAATTGAAATGAAGATTTAGAAAATCCGTTTCATTAAGGAAGATAAAAAGAAATACTTACGTATTTTCTGCATATATTCAAATTAAAAATTTACAGTGGCACACTATGAGTGATACTACGTAGATATTCTATCGCTGATGGATTATCGACATAATTTTAAAAATTTATTCATCAAAATTATTAATTAATAATGTGTTAATGTTGCTGTTGTTTTAATTAGTAATACGTAATATTTAGGTAAAAACGTTATTTAATTAAGCAAAATAGAGCGTTTGGATTTATATATTTATTTGTCTGTATTTTACCGATGTCGGGATTTCGTCTATCGAGAGTTTGGCTTCTCGCAATTTCGACTGTTGGGATTATATTCTGATATTCCACTTTCCATCCACATGTTTTTTGGCGCGTTTATGTCAATCACATACTTAACAGCAACGCAAGCGCACAAGTGCGCCCGAAGGGAATCATATGTCTGCACACATAAATATAAATAAATAATACAATGACCACCAGACTCCCTATTCGTTATCTACCGACATCCTGTTTAATGTATGATATACAAATTGATTCATCATCTATAATGACAAATGTAGCAATCAGTTTGTAAATATATTTCAATATTTTTAACTTACCTTAAATACTTCTAAGCCTATATGAATTTATGAAATATTTTAAATAAAATGCACAACTGGAGCATGCAAAACATTTTAAACGGAATTCACACGAAATGTGAAAGACATAAATTTTTAAGCAAAATTCATGAATTTAAGCAAAAATTTCATTAATATTGCTCATAAATTTATATAAAAATTCAAAAAAATTCCCTCTTTAATATCTTCCTTTAAAGCTATGCAAATATTTTAAATAAATTTATTCAAATACCTTTAAATTACTGAATAATTCGCCATTCCTGAAATTTCACTGAAGACTTGTGTTTCTAAAGATGCTTTGAAAAGCCTAAAACCAACATAAAAGTTTCTGAAGTGCACTTTTCATTTCTTATTTCATATTTTCAAACCAAAGTTTCTAAGGATGACAGTTTTTAATTTATTCATCGCGACGCCTTTAAGATATAACTTATTTTTTTTTCTTTTTTTATACAACTTCTGAAAGGAAAAAAAACTACTATTATGCAGAATATTTAGCATAAAATCTTATTTGAAGTAAAAGAGATGCTACTGTAGAATTCCAAGTATACCATAATTCTCAGTAAAAATATTTAGACCTCTCGGATATTTCTAAGAAAAGTGGCAGTTCTTGTTAAATCTCATAGGGATAATTTGATCCCACTCAAGTGAAAGCTTCTTTCCTGAATTAGAGTGGGCAGAATGTTGCTTCATTCAGAGAATAGAGAGAGAGAGAGAGAGAGAGAGAATTTCGTGAATGAAAGACGTGTGTTCCTTACTCAATTTCTTCGCCAACGGAGAAAATTAAAAGTCCATTAGATTTCAAGATATTAAAAGAAAGTAAAAGGAGATTCGCTTAGTAAACGTAACTTTGTTTCCTTTTAGAGAAAAGCTGCAAGACAGTAAATTTTTAGGCGTCCTATAAAAATGATTTTGATTCAAAATTAATATTTTATATATTATTTAAATTTATTCAGGTTATTTTTCTATATATTTTGAAAAGGCATTATTTTTTTCCTTTTATTCAATTTGAGCTAAAGACTGGTTTAATGGAAAAAATTCGATAAAGAAATAATAATCAATATAAGTTTCCAGCGGACAGTATGTTTTGATTTTCTAACAGATCATCGTATTATTTTCCTTTTAAATAGTTACTTATATTATCCGCATATTGTTTCAATATTGTAAGCTATCATTGCATTAACAATTAGTAGGACCAACTATATATAAGCAATTTATTAAAATTATGTTTCAACAAAAATATTTTTTGTATTGCACAAATGACATGCTTGCAGAAATGGGAAAAAAGCTAAATAATAATGAGCAGAAATAATTTCATTCATCCCTACTCTGAGAAGAAGATTGCAGTTAAAGATATATATATATGAAAATCATTATTGAATGAAATCACTACCGTCTACGGAACGTAAAATTAGACTCTGAGTCTTATTTATGCATTATCACCGGTATTGGATAAATAAGACTCAGAGTCTTAATTTTACGGATGATTAAATAAACATGCAGGCGAATTACCGACAGAAAAAACAACGGAACAGTAGCAAATGTATTTTAATTAGAGTGTTTGCGCTACTCTTTTGATAGAAAAAGTATCGGACTGCAATAACTTTTGACGAAATAGTAATAGATTGAATTTTAGGATTCGCAAAAATCAGCACAAATTATAATATCTGGTCAACAGGAAATAATTTTCGATTCTTTCATGAACTGAAAACAGATCGAATTCTGAATACCTTCGCTACTGAACAACAGGATGGTTCAAAATGCAGAGACGTTAATATAAAAAATAAAGCGGGAGACAATGTTACTGTAATTTATTTGAATCATGTATTCGTATAATATTTGTATACGCTAAAATTAAAAATTTTCGCTCTAAAAATTAACAAGCATGGAGTTAAAATTCAACACATCTTGTCGAATGTTTATATTTGGAATTTTTATTTTAAATTTCATTTTTTTGATGGTTTTCGATAGAAAATACAAATTATGAAATATATTTGAGAAACAGAGACAAAATCAACCATTATATTTACAGATTTATTGAATAGTGAAGGGAAATTTAAAAAAGGAAATGTGAAATCATGCTAGTGTTTTTCATAAAAGGAAGAAATAAGTTTTCTTCAGGGAATTAATCACTTCTTAATCAATGACTTACTAACCATGTTTCAGCGGATTTTTTTCCATTTACATCTGTTTCCCATTTCTAATGATCTTAAACTTTTTTCAACCGCTGCATGTGCTCGTGATATCATGACGCATTTGTTAAAAGAAAGGTTTTTCTCAAGTACAATTTTTGAACTTCAGACATCGAATTTAGTCAAACACAGTTCCCTTTTCATTGTAACTCCCTAACTAATATTGATACATTATATTCTGTCGAGAATTCGAACATCATTACAATTCCCCTTGATAAGGCTTGTCATTTCTGCTCTGGTCCAATTTCATGTCCGCCTCGGAATAGTTTGGGGAAGAACCGAGTTACCGAGGAAGTTTGCATCCCGCCTCCAACGTTAAGTGCGTTAGGAAATCGCCTGCTTCAAATATCGGACAGCGATCACGTATTACCAAGGAGCTCAACTGGGTTTAGATGAGAGTAAACTTTCTGCAGGGGCTTTCTTCAAATTTTGAAGCATCTGGAAAAATTTTTGATTCGGATATTTTTGTTTCTTTCTCATTTCACACCTTAATCTACTTTACTTGTTTCGTGTTAGTAAGGATGGAACTTTTCAACGATTTTTAACTAACCTCCTGATGTGGTGAAGTTTTCAAATTTTTTTCACATGCGCATCCTCGATGACAACACACCGTCTTTTATTATTTTAAGAAATTAAATATCAACTAGTAACCGTGTACGAAACGTAGATGAAATTAAATATTCAGCGAAAGTTACACACAAAATAGTAAAGATTATTTATTGGTTTGAACCTATTTATAATGCACTTTTTTATACAGTTTTTAATGTCATAATGCATTCAGTCACCTCGAATTTTTATTTGTCACTTTGGGTAACTGATACATAAATATAGTGAGATTTATAGAGTTTAACCCTCTGCGAGCGCCCAATTATTTTGCACTTTTAGCTATCAGGTTAGAAAACTTAGCTTTAAAGTAAATGAATCGATCTTTTTTGCATTTAATTATATCTCTGAAATCTTAAGAACACTTTATCCATGATTGTTTAAGAAAATGTACATATAAATACGAGCTATCCGCTTTTGAACTGAACATAAAAAACGTAAAAAGACGTTTGCGCCGCTCAGAGGGTTAAAAACAATCAACTAGAAAAAGTAGAATAAACAAATATAAAAACATTTTAACTTAAACTTTAACCAGAAACAACAAAATTTAAACAATAAAATTTAGACATTGTTTAAGTAGCGCCCAATTGCAGCTTCATACAAAAAAATAATGGAAATCAAAGTCATTCAAAGAAAGTAAAAAACTAAGAAAAATGCACTGAGAGAATTAAATTAAATAATAAAGGAATCCATTCTAGTCCTTTGTTATTTAATTCCACTTTGTCAAGGGCTAAGCACTAAATTCGGAATGGATTCAAATATTTGGGAATTTTTTCTGTAAGAAGCTTGCATTACGCCAAATATAGCTTCTCTTAGCCTGAAATTTCCCAACAAAAGACAAAGAGGATCAGTACCATCTAATAATCACTATTTTAAAATAAAAAGGAAAACCAAACACAAACATAAAAACGCTAATAAGATTGAAATAAAAATATTATTCATCGGAGTGAATAACAATCTTCATAAAAATAAACTTGCCCCACGCCTAGAAGAGAGATAAAATGTCCTCAGTTTTATTACCAGCCAACGCGAATTTTTCGCCTAAATAAGTAATTTCCCTTTTTTCTTTGTAAAGAAAGGCTAGAACCATGTCGCCATATATATTCGAAAAAGAAAAAGAAAGGCGAAACAGAAGTAGAAACAGGAAGAGTAGGTCATAATATCTTTTAGACAAATTAACAAAAGTAACCCTTAGTTTCCTTCTATGCCTCAACGAAAAGTGAAAGGTTTTTTTTTGTGTTTTTTTTGTCCTATTATTGCATATTTTTTAAAATTCTGTTAGCTTGACTAAAAATTGCGTTTCTAAAAACCCTAGAATCTATATTGGAATGATAATCACAAAGAATTTTACACTTGAAATTAAATTCGGCTCTTTTATCAAGAAGGACAATCAAAAAGAAGATTTTGTTTAGAAATTTCTATTTTAATATCTAGAAAGGTAACTTTTTTGGATGAGAGTTCGTTTTATTAAGTTTAAGTTCTTTTGAATAGCAATTAATAATGAAATCTAAGTTGTTAGCATTTACAATAAGCAGAACGTCTATGAATCTGTAACCGTAAATTAGATTATTTATAATAATTTTTTCCTCAAAACAGTGCAAGAAGACATTGGAAAGTGAACTGGAGAATGTAACACGCATCGGCATGCCTGAAATCTGTTTATAGCATTGAATACCATTAAAAAGCTAGTTTTTTAATGCTGAAATTACACATTTCGAACCAGTCAGTTTTCTTAATAATAAAGTTGCTAAGAAACTCATTGTACATAAAAAGGCAAACTTCCATTAATTTATCATGTGGCGGATTAGTGTAAAGATTTTTGAAGTCAAAGGTGTTTAAATTGCAAATTTTATTATTAAGAAGATAACTTCACTATTTTCAATAAAGCTGAAGTTTTGAACCTTCTGAATAATAACAAAATTTATAATTTATATACCTTTGACTTCGACTCTATTATTAAGAAAACTGACTGATTCGAAGTTTGTAATTTCAGCATTAAAAAAACTACCTCCTTAATGGTATTCAATATTATAAACAGATTTCAGACATTCCGATTGGAGTTACATTCTCCAGTTTACTTGTCAATGTCTTCTTGCACTTTTTTTCGAGGATCAATTATTAGAAATAACCTAATTGACGGTTACAGATTCATAGATGATCTGCTTATTGTAAATTCTAACAACTTAGATTTCATTATTAATTGCTATCCGAAAGAACGTAAACTTAATGAAACGAACTCTCATCAAGATAAAGGTAACTTTTTAGATATTAAAATAGAAATTTCTAAACAAAAACTTTGATTGGCCCTTTTGATAAAAGAGCTGAATTCAATTTCAAGTGTAAAAACTTTGTGATTATCATTCCAATATAGATCCTAGGTCTTTTAGAAACGTAATTTTTAATCAAGCTAACAGAATTAAAAAATATGCAATAATAGAAATGATTTTGTAACAGCTTACAATGTTATTTTTTTATTTATGTGATGCTTTACAAAAAAGGGAGAAAAAGGGGGATTACGTATTTAGGCGGGAAATTCGCGTTTGTTTGTGATAAAGTGAGGACATTTTATCTCTCTTCTAACCGTGGTAAATGTTTATTTTTATGAAGGTCGTTATTCAGTCCGAAGATTAATATTTTTAAATCATTAGCATTTTTATGTTTGTGTTTGGTTTTCCTTTTTCATTCAAAATAATGATTATTAGATGGTACTGATCTCCTTTGAATTTTGTCAGGAAATTTCGGGCTAAGAGAAACTATTTTTGGCGTAAAGCAAGCTTCTTACAGAAATATGTCCCAAATGTTCTGAATCCATTTCGAATTTAGACCTTAGCCCTTGACAAAGTTGACTAGAATGGATTCCTTGTTTGTTTAATTCGATTCTCTTAGAGTATTTTTCTTAGTTTTTTGCCTTCTTTGAATGATTTTGATTTCCATTGAGATTTATAGACTCATAAAAATCCACAAAAGTTATCTGTTTTATATAGGTTACTTTTGTGTAATAGAAATAAAAATGTATTAGGGAGATGAACATCCATGGTGTTTGTGGTATTTATGAAAATGTGTACAGAAAGCATTTTCATGGGGAAAAAGTAAATTTTATTATTAATACACATTTTCATAATATCATAAATAGTACGGACTGCCAAGTTCAACTCACACAGAAATAGTTCTCGTTAGTGTATAAACGGGCGAGAAAACAGCTTTGAGAAAATTCGTTTTGGCGTTGCGTTCTAATATACTTAGGCTCGTCTAACGTTAGATTGTCGATTAACCTCACTGTCTATAATGTTTTAATTTTGTCTTAAAGTTTAAACAAACAATGTGCTCTAACATAAATTTAGTACGCTATCGCAGAAGTCGGAAAAATATCCTATCTACTAATACATTTATGTAATTGCCAGGCAGACACATTTCCCTTAGACAGAATTCGTCAGAAATTTGGTAGAAATCTAAAATTATAGTATAAAGTCCACGTACCAAAAAAACACATCCTTCTAGCTTGTTTCGTTCTTGGGTTATCGTGTTCACAGACAGACAAACATAATTCAAAAAAAATTTGGATACCGGCATGTTTAAAACCTAGAGATTCATCAAAATCTCAAGATTGAACTTTTGACTTTTGAATACTTTCTCTTCGTATATGAAAAATTAAAAACAATTCGAGATTTTAAACATTTCAATTTTTTTCAATTAGAAATTCTTTATATTGGTAAATTTAAAGAAAATGCTTATTCACGAAGTTAATCTCAAAATAAGCTTTTGGTAATTTGACTCAACGTCGTTGGCGACAGTAAATATTACAAAACGGACTTTTATTTATAATTACAATTAGGTAATGACGATGAAACGCACTATAATGCAATTACAATGGTATTTTTGTATGCCATATTATTTTCATAATTTCAAAGTTTTCTATCATTTAAAACAACAATTCACATTTTAGACCTGTATTTTTCTTCGAAGCGTCTTTTCTGACATCAGACAGATTATTTGTCTTATGAAAAGAAGCAACCATTATTCGGTTAAGGTTAAAATTTGAATTGTGCGTTGCTTAATCGATATAAAAGCATTCTAATTTCTTTATAGACTCTCCTGCTTATCTGATATTTCATTTTAAAGCATAAGTTTATAATTATTGTATAGAAAATGATATATGACGAGAACCCCCCTATTTAGAATCATAATGGTCTAACTATATAAAAAATTTTGCTATGAATTTTGAAATTATTGCCAACAATACCAATAAAATAAAAATTGGCAAAGTGTATATCGCACGAAACAAGTTTATGAATAAATATTAAAGAGAATTTATTTAAAAATTGTTTTGGGGATTTTTGTAAAATATGTTTCTCTTTATCCAGAAAATGAAATAAATATGTTCTAAGCTTAACTGATATTTTAAAGCAAATTATTCATTTATAATGCTTGGATTGAATAAGTCTAGTGCATTCATTTCAGAAATGAGAAAGTTACGTAAGTCTATTTTTACTTTATAGTATTTTCATTAAGAAATGTTTCGCTAACGTTACGAATTATTTCATAATCTCTCCTTCTATTTATAAACTTAAGAACTTTAATACATTTGAATGTTCTGAATTAATAGGAATATTCCTATTTGAAATTCAGAACTGAATCATATATTGATCTAATTCCAATGGAACAATATTGTCGGAATTTATAGGCTTTTAACTAAAGTATATTTAATCATAAATTTTAAAATACTATGTTTTGTAGCTTCATTAATGTCTCAAATATAATCTTAATGAGATGACATCATTAAAGTTGGGTTATTCTCTTAATACTAACTCATGGTACTCAAGCTGGGTCGGAGTGTTCGTCTCATATGGATTCAAGAGAAAAATAAGAATGATTTTTTAAAGCACATTTCAGAAAATTGTGATTAATAGAAATTTAATAGTTTTGTAAATAAACGAAAGTATTATTTTTAAAGAAAGGTTTAATTACAAAATTGAATGCAATAATAATCTATCTTAAAACGTTGATTTCTGTCTTACACAATAAATAATCCTTTCATATGAGTATTATTAATGTCTTGATCGACCTTGTTTATTCAGTTCAATGTCCGAAACATTCTTTATCCGACTGTATATCTCATTTAAGCTCCTTTAATTTTCCATAGCATGTTCCGGTTCCTACCATCCTGGAATTAAAAATAATCAGTTTTATAGAAACTAATAGAACGTAACAAAAATTCAGTGAACACACAATCAGCAATAATTATAATCTTTAAGAAGTTTTAGAGAAAAAAAAATTTGTGAAACATTTGCACGGTTAAGATTAGAAAAATAGTGAAATGGGAATTTTTCATTATTAGCAACCAAAGATGAAAGAGAATATTAGTAGCTATCTAAAATCAAGCCTTAATATTTTGTTTTATTAATTAGATGAAAATTAGACCCATTATTGAACCTACAGATTAAGTTGAACTGCAATATCGCCGGAAAAACTGTTTCAGTATCATAAGGAATCTAAAAATGTAACCATTTTTTAAGTATTTTAATATTTGTGTCCCTCAGTCTAAATGGTTTGCTTTATATCACAGTTATGCAAATTTAAATTGACAACGTGAAAGTGTCTCACCTTAAATTGAAATTATCATCATGTCTTTGTTTTCAATTAACTTGAGAAACTACTTTAAATTATCAAAAATGTTAAGTAATTATGCAGGGTAAGCAAAAAGTCTGTATACATTTCAAAACAAAATTCGTCATCCTTTTTGAAAAGAGAGTTTTGAATTTTCAAGAAGTTTACTAGCCTTTTATATCAGACTTATGAAATGTGGAGTGAATTAACTGAAAGTTGAACATCTGAGAAAAGTTTCGTCGGGAAAATGGCGGTGGTTTCAGTCCGGTCAGAAGGAGGAGGTCAGTCAGAGGAGAACATTAATCATTGATTTTTATTGCTTGAGACGTAAAGTCCGAAGCATTGACCATACCTTCTCCTTGATAGAAGATAGTTCCCGAAGAAAATGTGATCGATTAAAAGTTGGTCTCCCTTTTTCTAAAGAAAGTTTTCGAAATTTTAAGACACGAGCCAGTATTTTAAATCAGAATCTTCAAATTCGAATTGAATTATCTGAATATAAATACTTTTTATATTTCAAGTACTCGCGAAAAGAAAGTTGATTATTTAACTTCAACGACTGGAATAATTGAACGACTTCCGAGCAAAGCTAAAATTTCAGTGAAAATCACATGTCAATTCAAGCTGCTTTCTTTTTAGCTGTTATAATTAGTGTTGGGAAATTATTAATTATGAAAATTGTGATTTGTTGAAAGAATGATGTATCTTGTTGAAATTCTTGAATGTTATTTGTGAAAAATTGTTCAGCTATGAGGAATTGACACATTTATTATCAGCTGAAAACTGACATCAATTTTAAAAATTGGCTTTTGTTTATTAATGAAATATAAGTGTTTTTCTTTTCAGACTAAACTAAGTATTTTAAACTTAGTTAAAAATAATTCTAGATTTCTAGAGAAAAGATTTCTGAAATATGTACTTACAATTATTTTAGCGAGAGATATATTAAGTATCACAATTTATTAAAGCTGGACAATCACCATGAGTTCAAACACAGGAATGCAAGACATTCTATCTTAAAATAATATGTTATCATTATTAGGAAATGCTTTAAGGTACTACAAATATTGGGTATAATATTAGAGATGATACCCCGCCGTATACATTGTGCAAGTATGCCATTCTTTTACATGATACTCAATACCAGAATTCCTAGCAACCTTTACCCTGAATCATCTTTATCATGCAGGGTGCTGCTTTAATATCAGATTTGTTATCCGCGTGCAATTTTCATTATGTTTCAGAATTTGTACAATTAAATTTCAACAATTGGAAGAAGAAGTTGTATTTTATAGTAGATCCATCTCAGAAAAAGATGGGTCTAGGAAAGGTCCAGCTATGAATGCAGTCAAAAACAATTCATCCTGATAGTATGAGAATGCTAGATGGTTATTGAATTTGGAACACAGTGATGTACTTCAAAGGAATTTATTTCAAGAATCCATTTATCGATATTTAGTGTAACAAAACTCTGTACTGATATGAATTTTTTTTTATATACCATGTTTTTAATTTCTGTTTACAATCATGAGATACTCAGAAATTCATGGCACATTCCTCACCAGTGATACTGTAGTTCGTTAATTTTTTATGTAATGTCGGTTTTAGTTGTCATTGGTTAAGTCTGTGTGCCCTGAGAAAGTGGGTAATTTGCATACATGAATTCTCAATTACATACAAATTCATAATTTTGAAACTCAATCACAAATCATTTCTTTAAACTAATAAATATTAGAATTCAAATGATGAACCAAGTTAAAACAAATAGTTTGAAAGTTTTTAGGTATATTTTTATATAGACGATTACTTATCCGATAGTAAGTAATATATTATTCCCATAAGTGTTACGGAGCTAAAATTGAAATTTAGTTCAGTAAAAAAATGTATACATTTCTAATTAACAGAAATTCGTACTGACATATTTACACTTTTATAGTGAATGAATTATAGAATTTTTTTATATTTCATATTTATTTCGTTTTCGGTCTCAAACCAGGATGTTTATATTAGGAAGAAGGATATAAGTAAAAATCTTAAATAATTTCAATTTAATTTCCAGATTTATTTTATTGATTAAATCAATAAAATTGGACAAATTATTGTTGGAGATTGTTCCATTCTAGCAAATGAATCAAAAGTACCTTCGTCCTTAACATATTTCTATAATTTTATCACCATTACGCAATGCGGATATTTCTAAAAACACCCAATTATTCATTATAACAGTGTCACACGCCATTATAACGATTAAATGTTTTTAATATTACTTTTGGTCATTATAGAATAAAAAGTTATAATTAATTTTATGTAAAAAATATTTATTAGTTTATTCCAAAACAATAAAATGAACCAAATCTATAAGAAAACAAAACTAAAAAAAAATTAAGACTTAATTTTTGTGCATTTATTTACACGCAAAACATGTTACAGAATTATATATTTTATAAAAATTAAAAAGATATAAATATTACTAAGATGATAACTCTTACAAAATAATAAGTAGTTCGTATGAAAAATCTACTTCAAGAGAATAAATAGAACTATTTTACACTAAAACTCTATTCTTTGGAGTAACTTGTCACGATCCCTATTTAGTTTAACATTTTATAATTAAATTTCTGTTCACTTTCCAGAAAAGATAAGAAAGAAAAAAGAAATAACTTCTTTTTTGTCTGCATTTCATCAGACAATTCTTATTTAAGCCCATACATTTCAGCCACATTAAGCCAATCCTCAGAGGCCGTTCTTTTGGAAAACATTTCACTCCCCTACCTCCTAAGCTCATGAACATGTCCCTTGATCAGTCAGCTGTATTTGACAAGCTTGTTACTCGGGTATTCCGGTGGGTGTTCTGCCACCAATTAAGATCTTTACACACAAATTTTCTTTTCTCTTTCAGTTTCTATACTTTAAGATCTTCTTTTCAGACAGTCTTCCTTTGTTTTTCACTTGGCTTAATAGGAAGAGCGATAGACGGCAGCTAATTTTATGGAGATTTCTTGCAACACGGTTCTAAAAGTAGCAATTCTTGCTCAGATGGTAAACAGTGTTTAGATTTAAGGAGAGAAAAGCTATTTTGTTGTCAATAAAAAGTTCAACTCGGAAAAAGAAAATAAGTATTTTGTGTACTGTCTCTCGGGATGTCCAGGATTGATGTACATATATTTATGTACATGTACCCTATACTTTCGAAACTGCATTTCCCAATGCGTTTTGTGAAATAGGAAATTTTAGTGAATAAACACGTCAGAAAATATTTTAGAATCATATAGCAATTCCAATATATTTGCCAAGTTTTTCTGCTTGTTTAATCCTATTTATATTTAATGTTACAAAAGTATGTGTTAAGCCCCAGACGTATAATATGCGTGAAAAACTATTTGGTTTTAACGAAAAATTAAGTCTTTCCATTAAAATATATACTTATTTTTTATTTGGTGCATTCTTTGGTCTTTTGTATGTCTACTTTCGTGATAGAGTGTGTGAGATCTTTTAATGCAGGAAGAAAAGAATGGCGCTCCCTATTCATACAAATGCTTCAGGAATTAAATTATTCTTTACACAAAAATATAGAGAAGTATTTTTTTTGCAGATGCAAATAAAGATTTCAATGGTCATATACAGCTTCCATACAATGTTCAGAGAGAGCTAAATTGGAGAACTTTAAGACTTTAACTTAAGAACTTTTTATTCCATTTTACCATAACTGATCGCCAAGAATGTTCTGAAGTGTGTTATAAAACCAATGGAACGTTTTGACATTTCACAAGCCCATATAGATAGTGTACTAGTTATGAAAATTACTTATTTTAAAGCAAGATCTTTTCAAAACCAAAGAATATAAAAAATACCTAGATATTTGTGTAATTTGGTAATACTTTATCTTCGTTACATTCCAGTTATAAAAAAGTGCTAAACGAATTATAACAATTATTCGCATTGGCCGTATCTTTAAAAGAGGAAGTATTCTAAATTTCTTTCTTATTATAGTTTCTTTTATTTTAAGCAAATTTAAATTCCAAAAGAAACTAATCTATCAGAATAGGTTTTCATATACAGGGTGATAATGCATCAGTGCGACGAATTTTCGATAGAATTATGGGGCATAAATGGTGTTCGGAATCACATGAACTTCAAGGCCGGAAACGCCTACTTCTCCAGCTAGGGTAGAAATAGGTGAAAAGAAGACAAGAAATGAAACAGAAACAAGTAGATGCAACAAAACAATTTAATTAGAAGATTTGCATTAACAAAACGAAGAGGTTCCCAATTTCGACCATAAGCCTTGGACTTGTACATACATCAATGTAAAAAGCTCGGCTTCTTCGAGATTCAATGCATGTTAACAAAAAGATACGCCATTTGTCATGCATGTTGATTATAATGACTGTTTCATTGCCTCGATTTTATTATGTCTGTTTTCCGACACTGTAACAAAATATCATAAATCTCAAATACGGTAATTTAAGATTTTCTTCTAAGCCACAAGACTTGTAATATTAGTTCTTATTATCCTCTTCTTGAACTGAATACGTTAAAATTAGAGTCTTTACTAAATGAGACTTATACAAAGTAAAATTGAATTACAGCTTCAGTTTTCTCTTAATATAGATTTTTGCTTTCTAAGATAAAAAAAAAATCATTAGTGTAATGTAAGATGGCTGTCCCACTTTCAGATTACCTGTTTTCTGTCAGTGCCCGAACAGGTGGTTAATTAATCACTCCTTTGATGAGAAGAAGATTCTGTTATCGCTGTGCTTCACAGACTTCTGGCAAAGTTTCGCCTGCACTAGAAAGTTCCGTACAAAAAAGAAGAAAAAAAAATCTCCTTGCTGTTCCTCGATAGAAAAGTAATTGACACTAGAGTGAATTGACTTCAGAACTCGGTAGAATAGTGCTTTGTTACTGAAGGAAAACCCATTTCCGAAACCTATATATTTAATTAAAATAAAAAATTGAGGAAAAGACGACGGAATCTAATTCGTTAATTTTTTCTTCTTTACAACCTTCTATCTGTTTCTTAAGAGCAACGAATTAATTCTCTTCTTTACTGAATTGATTGATTCCATGATTTGGAAGAGGCATAATTAGTTCAGAAGTAATATGCGGGTTAAAGAAAGGAGCGTATTGTATATTTAAGGGTGATAGGACGTTTAAAACCGTTTAAAAAACGATTTTTGAATTTTAACCTCATAAAATACATGACATTTTACGATTCCTAGAAGGTATAATATGTATAAGCTTAAAGTGTCAAAATTCCATAAATCAAATTTTAAAAATGCATGATAAACAGAAATATAAAAATATAATTTTTTTAATATTCTCAAACTTGTTCATTTTTTCTTTCAAATTTAGGTTCGCTTGCATAGAATTCTCTACATTAAATAGAATGCAATTTTAAACTACAATATTTAGAATCACTATTTTTTATTGTGTAATACATTTTTAGACGCTATTTGTTAAATAATTAGCATGTATTTTTCATATTTTTAAGTTACATGAGATTCAATGTATTTTTATTTCTAGTAAATGTAGAGAAAAATAAATTTATTCCAATTATTGCATCTTTACTCGTATATTATGCCAATTTAGGGGTGATTTTATATAGAATAGTTTTTCCTGATCCTACCGATTTGTGGTTATGTGTTTGCACAGATCATCGCAACACAACATATTTTTGATTTACTGCTAAATAGAAAATATTTCGAAGTATAAACATTTGTAATACTGTTTTTAAAAAATATTACATTCTTTTTAAAAGTCTATATTTTAATCCAAATATAATTTTAACTTGTAAAAATATCTCCTTTATTTGCCATGCAAATTTAGCCGCCTTTCGTTGTCGAGAACGTTTTATTAACCTCAAAATACCTGTTCCAAACGAAGATATAAATACAAATTAAGGGAAGTTTTAACTGTGATAGAGGTAAAAATACAATAGTATTAACAAAAAACGAATGAAAAAGAACGAGGAGGAATAAGAATCTGGTGGATGAGGTCATCAGAGGCCTCCAACCATGAAGATTCAAAATTAGAATAGGTTATCCGTCGAGGAAAACGACTTTAAGGTCGAAATTGTTAAAATTTCCTCTGAGGCCTGAACCCATTCCGGAAGAAATTGGAAACAAAAACTTTTAAACGTTGTCTGTAAAAAGGGCTTAAAATATCTTACCTCACTTGTTGTTTAATCACTTAACTTATACGATCGTGCGTCACTCGTAAATTGAATTTTCTTACTTCTAACCTTATGAACTATTGACCCGCATAGATATTGTAATTCGATACAAATATTGCTTGGGATCCATAAGCATTTCAAGTCTTCTGTGATAACCCAACTGAATGAAATTATAAATTAATTTACAAAATAGAATATGTCATCTAATTAGATGGCGCAGAAAGCTAAGCCAAAATTTTTACATTACCTTAGAAAATATTTAGAGATAGGTGTGGTTAAAGTATCTTATTCATTATATGATGTTATTCAGAATAATATTATTCATATCCATTAATAGGCAGAATATAATGAAACCAAGCCCTAAAATAAACTAGTAATGAAATTCGCAGCATCATTTCAAATATTTTAGGGCTTGCAGGTTACTAATCGAGATACATATGATTCCTAAAGCATACTGCTACGCCATTTTGAAATTTTATGAAATAAAAATATTGTAGTGTGGAAAATGCCCATGCTCACTCAGAACAACGCCACCAAGTGGCGCGAGGAGGAAGAAGTCAATCAGAGCTGTGATAGCAAGAAATAAATATGTCTCCAGACCCCCAAATTAAAAGCTTTTCTTAATGACTGGCTAATAACGTAATTTTTTATCTGTTTTGTGTGTTTATATTTATGTTTAGTAAATGTAATAAGTTTAAATTATTTAAAAAGAGCTAGTTTGTGTCATATTAGATATTATGAGTAACTTATATTTGACTTAGAGTCCAAGGAAAATTGGTTTCGTATTATAGCAAAAATTTCTTAAAATTCCATATCTAATGCTGATTCAGAGAAATTATCCTTTATTCTTATTTGGAGTTTAACTAAATAAAATTTTCCTAAATGAAATGTATAAAAGTTTTAGCATCGAGTTTTTCGATAGTTTTTATGGTTTGAGAACCAATGTATTTTCTCCCATTATTGACAGAATGAACATCGATTTTTTATGTAAACGATAATATTAAAGAGTCAGTTACTGTCCCGTAAAAATAGCATGACAAAAGTACCAATTCATCTCATCTTCCATCTACTATATGTTATCTGATGTCGTGTTGTGTCGTCAAGTCATTTTTTCTCCTGCAAAATACTGAAAACCGGAGAAAAATATATCCTAGAATAATTTCTTTTTATAACAAAATATGACGTTATAAAAAAAGACAAGTTTACCAGTGACACATAAATAAAATGCTTGGAAACCTGTAATGATTTGTTGTTCCCACGGCTACATTCTTGATATACATAATTCTGAAATCAAAATATAAATATAATTTAATGTTTCAAATGTAACCTTTCTCACCATTGTAAGTTTTAATTTCGTAAAATCAAATTTATTTCCTAATACGGAATTAGTTGTAGAATATTAAATGGTATTATGGTTCCTCCTAAAATATCTAAATTTAATCACATCTTGTCAAACGTTTCAGAAATCCGGAATGAATTCTTGCGGTGTAATTAGTACATTTGTGTACCTCGAATTAGATTAATCAATATCACTTAAATGAAATTCTGTATCTCTTCTGAAGGCCCCTCTTGCACAAACCAAAATGAGGTCAATCAGAGAAGTATTTTTGGATTTAAAGATTACATTTTAATCCTGCGCTCTAATTTATGAGGATAATTTTTCTAAACTTCGGTGACAGAATTTATTCTTATTCACATGAACTAGCCTGACTAAAGTTCTGGGACACTAAATATAGCTTAGTAGAAAAATAGATGGCCTAGAAAAGTTAACTAGGAAGAAAACTAAAAATGTGTTATCTATTGCGGAAAGATGTGCATAAATTGAATTCTAATATGAATTAATAACCCTTTAATGTTCTATTGTTTCCATTGTTACATTCTTGATAGTTATAATTGTAAAATCAATTCTGTATCTTTTCCGAAGACCCCCTCTTGTACAAACCCAAATGAGGGCAGTCAGAGAAGGATTTTCGGATTTAAAGGAAACATTTGATTCCTGCATTCTAATTTATGAGGATAATTGTTCTAAACTTATGACAAAATTTATGCTCACTCAAATGAAGCATCCTGACTAAAGTTCTGGGACAACGAAAAGAAATGGTCTAGAAAATTAAAGCAGAGAGAAAACTAAAAATTTGTTATCTAGTAAATCGAATTCTAATATGAATTAATAACCAAAACACTCATAAGAATACAATATTAAAATGAATTTTAACCTTTCAAAAAATATACTTAATTTTTTTTATTCTAATTCTTTAAAGAGTATAAGAATTAAAGTATATCGGCACAATTCTTATTGGAAAAAATTTCACTTAAGAATATTGTTGCATGCCGGTGATAGATCTATTATTTCGTTGCTTCTGTATAGAACACACATAGTAGGGATTAGTTATTTAACTTGTAGGTAAATAGGGGAAAATCGGGTAAGATGGCAACCTTAAGCTTTCGGGATTTTTCCTGAACTCAATATTCGATGACGGAGGATTATTTTTTCGGCAAAATCTGTTTTAACCCTTTATTTAAAAGTTATATATTTTTTAAATTTTTAATTTCAAATTTGAGACCCAAAAATTTCATTCAAAAAATAAAACTCATTTTCGTCATCTTACCCAACATGAAAAAACGTAATATCAAACTAAAGAAGCTGCATGAAACAAATTAAGTCGAAATTTTAATTTTAAACCTTAAGAAATGCAATCAATTACAAAAATCGCATCGCCAAGGGCTTGGATTTTGTCCCAACCAGTACAGGGTCAGAGCTTGTACATAAAACATTGGAATCCCAATTCCGTTTTTCCTTGCTCACTGCAAATGATGCATTCTCCATTATCGAGGTCATCTGTGTCCAGATTGTCATCAGCGTCATTTTGAGGAAATTCAAAAGGATGAATTGAATCTTCAGATTCAAAACATTAGCATTCGAGGTGTCGCTTAGCTACTTTCTTCTTTTTTGTAGAATTTTTACCATGTTTGTTGCCTTCTGGAATTGTCACAGTTTTCGTTTATCGTCTTTTTCCTCTATCTCCTATTTAATGGGATGCTTTTTTTTTCCATGGAGTGCAGTGAGTTGCAGGATAGGCAAGTGGAATTCAGGTAGCACGACGAGCTTCTGAATTAGCGTGGAAGGGTTCATCATCTTACCATGCATCACCATTTTTATTTCGAAAAAACATTGAAGGGCATCATCTCATTATAAAAGTTAAAATAATACATCATTGAACAGCTTTTGATTAGCACTTTGCGAATATAACATGTATTAATAAAAAATACTTACACCATGAACACTATCCCTTGCGAAGCACTAATTAAATCAAATCTAAAACACATTTAAAGGTATTATGAATCACACAAATGACTGGTATCTAGAGGTCTCTGATGATGCAGGATCGAGGCTGAAATCTAGTGTAATTTTCGAGAAAATTCCAATTCGTCATCTTAGACTCTTCGTCGTCTTACCCGACTTCTCCCTAAATATAAAAATAAAACGTAAAAATATGAATGCATTAAACAAGTATTTCTAAGATATATTTATTTTTACTAAGATACTTTTATTTCTCTAGACATTTTACGATAGAAGTCTTTAATTCATATATTATTTAAATAATTAAAATTAATATTTAAATTATAATTAAAATAATAATTAATAATTTTAATTTAATTATTAAAATTAAATTGTGTTATTAATTAAATTAATTTTATTTTATATGAATCTTTAATTTTCATATATGAGGCTGCTTGTAGGAAAACCCCATAATTATTTTCGCTTCCAAGCTCACATGAATTATCTATTAACATAGTAATATTTTCAAATTTGAATCTTACTAACTTCCTTATATAAAATCAACAATGATCTTACAATTTCCATGCTTTTAATGTTTTGCTTCTCGTTTTCATGAAAGATAGGATGATATACCCAATTTGCACGAATCTAAAAATTATATGGGAGAAAAAATCAAAATGGAATAAAGTCGATGGAAAAATTTTTGAAATATCATAGAAACTCATACAGGAACAATAATTCCTGAAGTAAGACAATTATAAAAGAAACTTATTGTAAGAGAATAGAGAGAAATGCATTCCTTTAATGGCAATCCATGCTTTCATCTTGTTGATATTTTTTTAATTTTTTAACAATAAGCTAAGTACTCAATATTTATTTGAATTATTTTCTTACATATTTTATAAACATTATTGATAATTCCATTCTTGACCAATCTTCTCTTCTTGATTGACCATTCTTTCTAACCTCATCAAGCTACAACATTCAAATGTATGCCCAGCTCTAAACCTATAAACACATGATATATTCGTGTCCAAAAAATGCAAGCATTATAATGCCAAATTATAATTAGAAGTATGGGCTAATTACAACGGAGGATTATACACAACGAAAGTCATTAACTAGCGTGACCCTACAAGCACAACATATTTTACGAGATTTTCACGATGTCGCTACGATATTCTGAATGCCTCAGAACACCGTAAGATATCCATGAATATTGTAGAGCTTCTTGTGATAATAGAGGAGTCTCTCTTCTCGACTTTCTCTTATACTTCTACAATATGGAGCATTTAGTGTACAGTTTCGTCGTATGAAGAAAAAAATCGTGTACGCCTTTTGAAAACTCTTCTCTTTGACCAAATGTGTGTAAAGGTTTTCAGATATACACGGACAGACCTTAACTTTAAAGCTAATGTATACTCCCGAGCTCGGTACCCAAACGGTTTCCTATCAGTTGGATGAGTTTACCTGGAAGGAAGAGTATACCATGCTCCCAAAGGCAGCCATGTGTATGTGTGTGTGTGCGTGTGCTTGTGTGTGCCTGTGCTTGTGTGTGCCTGTGCGTGTGTGTGACCTAATATCTTTCCTCACTGCCATCAAGTCATTCTAACCACCAAGGCGAAAAGCCTCAAACTATTGAAAACATTGCCAAGAGACTTTCTTGTATGAGAACAGTTGAATACATATTGGCCTAATGGCAAAGTTTGGAATTTACAGGGCCAAAAGGTAGAATTGATTGCAACAAAGATTCGTGGATTATGACTAATAGTATCAGAGAAACAATACATTATAAAATAATTGAAATGAAAGAAAACACAAATGGCAACTTGACATTAAAAATGAACATGAACAAAACTCGACAACAGTTCCTGTTTAAAATACATTGTCTTGGTAAAGTAAAATAATGAACCAGAAAACCTAAATACAGAAAATAAACAGTACAAGCAGGCATGCTTTCTCGTGAATGGAATTCATCCAAAATTTTTTTGAGATTTTAAGTCCACTTACTAAATTGTTCCTTGTGCGTTCGTTCTTCGAGTTACCTTGTTCACAAAAAGAAAGACATAATTGTAGATGTATAAAACATGAAGTTTTATCAACGTTTCAAGTCGAATTTTTTTTTACAGTTATGATATTATCTCTTAGTATAATACTATCTCTTCGTATAATCAAGAAAAAAGTAATTGCTTTTGTAATTAAATGTACAACATTTAAGTCTATATATTTTAACTAAATAATTACAAGTGAAGTGCGATAGAAAAGAAGATATCCCTCCATGAAAGAAAGCATAAAAAAAGGAATTTTGGTAGAGAATGAAGGGAAGAAAAATATTTTGGAAATAGTAAGTAATCATATTTTGTAAAGATTTGTAATAACGACTATAACAACGCTATTCAATTTTTAAAATGTTGAAAACTGCTGACATCTAAATAAATAATGTATCAGTCTGAATTAATTTTTATTCTATTTCACACAATTCGTGAAAGTTTAGAAGATACAATAACATATTTGTGATGATATTTCAATTTCACGTGTGGAGATTATCTAAAGAAGCAGCAAGAACTTCGGCCGAAAATGTCAACGGAATTCTATAGTGTAGTGTTAAATCTTTTCGCCCCACAGAGCAGGAGGTTAAATGTGGAAACTTTCTCATAAATTTTCTACATATACATTTGCTTTATTATCTTTCCCAAGCAGAAGTTTCTTTGGAACTCGATTCTTTATTATATGAGATATCTGGAGACCATTACTCACAAATCTTATGGTCTGTTTGGTCTTTCCATTTGGGGATCATTTGACGCTTCGGAACCCGAGACGTATTTCATAGCCATTATGGATACATTTTTACTTTAGCATCATTCGACCATCCAATTAGAAAGTATGATATAAAAGGATTAATAAAATCAATAAAACATGACAAGGCATTAAATTTAGTCCTTTGATCTTCTAGAATTGTTGTTAAGCATTAATCTAACGCTGCTCGGAGTTGCAACAAAGCATCACTCAATTTATTGAAGTAATACTCAAAAATATATCAGTAGAGACATCAAATTTTGATTCAAAAATAATGCTTTCAAAAGCTTCAATTAAATGGTGAATTCTTTTACTCAAAAATCTTGATATTTTTAAGGGTCATTGGATTCCCGTTCCCTATTGTGTTTCTGAGCGATTAATTTATGGTTTTGGTCCTGAATTAATTTGCGGAATATAAAAAAAATTAATGCAAGATTTGTTTAAAAAATTAGTAGTTTATGATATATTTTATGTAATTTTGCCTGGTTTATGCATGTGATTTCGATATAAATTTGATTAGTTTCTGAATAAATGAAAACATTGTTTTTTAAAAACTAGTTACAAAAAACTGAAACAAATTACAAAAAAAGTGAAACAATTTCTTTAAATTCATTTCTCGAATACCTTGTGAAATTGCAAAATTGTTATCTGAAATGCAAAGCTCCTACATTTTATTGTTGGATTTGGAAAGTGTGTTAATGGTTTTAAAAGCATACAAGAAAACAATACCCTCGAATCAAATTTGAATGACTTATTATAGCTATTGAAACTGAGAAGATCCCGAGTTATTTTCCTTGTTCGTTTGCATTTAAGTGAATGTCGTTAACCACTTAAAAGGATTGCTCTAAAAATTGAATTCAATATAATTACGTAAATTGAATTCAAATCCTTCTAAATTGTTTCGCATCAACACAATTTCAATTATGTGAAGGAAATCTATTAAATTTTCATACGCTTTTTGCATTTAAAACATTTGTCACTTAATAGCATTCAAATCTCGCTAATTTGGAGTTTTCAAGAATATTTATTACATTGGTTTTATTCTGGTAACACATAATTTTTGTTTTGTTAACTATAATTTTGCATGCATTTTTTTAAGTAACATGTGCTCATTCTTCAAAAATTAAGTTTACTTGTTTCAGAAACAACTTAATTACACAGTATCATTATATAACACAACTCACATTGCTTTTATGAACTTCCAAAATATTTATTATATTACTATAACAGTGAGATGCATTTTTTCAGCCCATTATTTGTGCGTGAATTTTCAGGAACCGCTTTTCTTACAATGGTTATACACATGAATTCAAAAGTTACATGTTCCAGGCGATGGAAGAAAAGCAATTGGTTGTTATTCTTCCTTAATATTTGGAGAGTGGAAAAAAAAACTTGAAATGCTTTCTAGCTATATTATCTGTTTCTCCTTTCTGAGTCTAAAGATTTTTTTGAAAATTTCGCTTAGTGACTTCAATAAGTATTCAATATTTTGAATTTATCTTAAAATCCAAAAATTAAATACTTAAAGAAATCACTTGTTAGATGTTATATTCGTATGTAACGTATGCGTATCAATATTGATATATTACCTGGTGGTCCTATCTTGAACCTGTGTATTGTATATGGAAAGATAGAAAAGCAGAAAGCGATAAACATTCAATTGACGATCCGTTCATTGTACTACTCATTGTGAGGGATTTCTTAATTGTTTTAACGGATGTGGCATCTGTAAATCATAAGGAGAAAGAAAAAGAAGCCGGTATTGAATCAAAAGAATTTTTCAAATCACACATAGTGACTTCATAAGTATGTATTTATTAATATGTCTAAATAGTTCCATTCCCTAAAATTCCTGTTGTCCCTCCTTCTGTTTTGTCTTTTCTAATATAGATGGCGCCATGTTTCTAGTGTTTCTTTAAAAAAATTGCTGATTACTTATTTTAACAGAAAGTTAGCATGAGATTGTGATAGTGTGAAGACATTTTTTTCCTATATTCTGGGCATGGGGTAAGTTTATTTCTATGATTACTGTTATTATTATCAGCCAGATGGCTAATATTTTTAAATCAATCTTATTAGCATTTTTATGTTCGTGTTTGGTTTTCCTTTTTCTTTTAAAATAATGCTTTTTAGATGTAGAGATCTCCTTTGTCTTTTGTTGGGAAATTTCTGGTTAAGAGGAGCTATATATCGGGCTAAGAGAAGCTATCCATTTCGAATAAAGTCCTTAGCCCTTGATAGAATGGACTAGAACGTATTCCTTGTTTGTTTAATTCGATTCACTCTGAGTTTATCTTAGTTTTTAGGCTTTATTTGAATGATATTGATTTCCATTGTTCTTTGTTTTTGTATGCAGCTACAATTGCGCGCTACTTAAACATTGTATAAATTTTATTGTTTAAATTTTGTTATTTTGTTGTTTCTCTTTGAAGTTTAAGTTAAATTTATATTTTTTTAAATTTATACTACTTTTTCTAGTTGATTGCATTTAAACTTCATAATTATTCAATATTTTGATTTTTTTACTTAAAATCCCAAATATGGAATACTTGAAGAAATCACTTGTTAGATGTTATATCTGTATGTGATGTATGTGTATCATTACTGCAATATTACCCTGATGGTAATACCGTGATTCTTTGTATAAAGACAAAAATCACGAAGGATAGATTACAGACAAAATATAAAATGGCGGAACCAGGAAATGCACTTTCTCAAGAATCGCTGCACTGCCGGGTTCCACCATTTTACAGTTTTGTCTTTAATCTATCATTTGTGATTTTTGTTTTTATTCTATCCATTGATGTTGTGGTTGATGCTGCATTTGTGCATTATTATTTCAATGATTGTTTTTAATTATGTTAATATTTATTGTGTTGTTATTACTTCGATTTTCTATTAGAATTTTTCCTATTACAGTAATTCTTTGTATAGTATATATAAAGATAGAGGAGCAGAAGAGCATATAATTATACAAAGTTGGCGATCAGTTCATTGAACTCATTGTGAGAGGGATTATTAATTACTTTCACAGTGTAGAACCTGTAAAGCTTTTTTCTTTGAAGAATGAATGATTTTGGTGAGGCCCGGGAGATAAACAGATAAACTTGTTGTTTGTTCTACCAGAGACTATTGCACTTTCTGCCAAAACTGGACTTTATCTAATAAAATCCCCTGTAGCTGCGAAGTGTATTCTTAATTTCATGTCTCTCCCTGGGTTTTTAGACAAATTTATTATTATCCAGATATTATCCATTGATGACGTTATTATAATCCAGGTGTAATTTATTACAATTAAATACTTTATTTGAGCGTTTATTAGTGCGTATTTTTGAATAATTGAATCATAACTTAAATACACAACATACTGAGAGCCATTTGATCAATCACATAAACTCTGAAGTTTGTTTTATCGTCAAAAAATGCATTCCTGAATGTGTTTGTCACAATATTATAATACGTATTTGTTTAATATTTGAAACTGATGATGATGTGTGTGTTATTTATTGTTTGCTTGTTTCTTCAGAAGGTCTAAAGATACCAACTTAATTTCATAAATTGTGACATAACAGTGAAATATTTAAATAAAGGAAATTTTATTTATTTCGCGAGTTCCAATTTGCCTGGGAGATCCTAGTAATACTTTGTTAGAATTTCATGAAAACATATCTGTAGTTATATATATTTCTTTATGGATACTTGGTACTACCAATTTAAAAATTCGAACTCCACTTGATAACTATTCCACTGTTATGAATGCTATTTCCTTTTAATTTGTATTTCACCATTGCTTTTATGTTTAATGAGGTAGTACAGTTTCCCAATAGGAGAAAAGTTATTGTTTATAAAAAATGCAAATCCGTCAGTTTGTGGAATATTCGCAAAAATAATAAAATCACATACAATATTTGAAAAGCTGTTTTCAGAAAATTACATGGAATGTATATATATATATATATATATATATATATATTATAAATTAAGCCAGGAGAAAAATTATCAATTTTTCTTTATACCACTGCTCTTGTAACACAAAAAATAGCAAGTTTATTGTTTGTCTGATTTCTAACATTAAAATAATTTTATTTCTCTGCTTCTAATGTGACTTGTCTTCCCAAATTAACTGGGATATTTTCGGGTTCTCGCTTTATAAAAGTTTTCTGAGCCCTAATTCTTTAGGATTATAATAAGGCGTCTCGTATTGCCATGGATTTTCTTCATAATTAAATAGATCTTATAAAAAATATAAGCAAATTTACTAAATTCAATTATAAAAAATTATCACCTTAAATTTCATCCTTCTTGCTTTTAATAATTGAAAAGCTTTAAAATTGATATTAAAAACACACGATTATTAGAATAAAAATACAAAGTGTTTGCAACTGTCGCAACTGTAATACCTTCATTAACTTCAACTGGAACCGTAATATAATTAGATGCAATAACTTTTTTAGTAACCTCTTAAGTTTCATATAAACATCTCAACTGAAATCGGATAAAAATATGCAAGATTAACATCTCGTTTTTGGACTATCCCAGTTACCCTTCGATGTTCATACGAAAACAGATAAATTAGGGTATAATAAATTTAAGAAAAAGAACATAAAGTCAATAATTTTACCATTCTGTTTGACATTTATTTTAACAGAGAATTCATTTCATTAGTTTATTATTTGAATTTAAAAAAAGATTATGGAATAAGCTAGTGATATAAAAAAGCTTATATTCGTTTAGTGAAGAATTTCTATTTGATACTTTTAATGAAAGGAAAACCTGATACAAGAAAAGAGAGAGAAAATCCCACAAAATTGATAAACTCTCTCAACTACATATTTTTGGAGATAAAAAAATCAAACAACAGGCAAGGAGATTTACAGCAAAATTTATGTCTTCTAACAATATGACCATTTGAGTAAAATTTATTTGTAAAAAATGGAGGAAATCCTTTTTCTCTTCATAATTCAAAGCTACTTCCATAAGCCTTCTTTTAAAACCACCTCGTAAATCAAGCATTTCTTGCAGAATTCTTTTCCTTTTTTTAAGTACAACGTTCAATTCAAAAGAAAAATGAACTATGTTTTCATGCTTTTTCGTGGTAAGAAATCACTTTTATTATCAAATCTACACGTTCGAGGAAAACCTTTTTCAACATTGGTCTATTTTTCATAAAGCATACCTGTCAGCAGAATTTATTGCATACTATTTATTTTCTTGTAAATACCGATATAAATTTCGTATATTTTCAACAATTTTTTTAGAAGAAAGTTCTTCATTTCCTATTATACATATATGCCATATGAAATTTTCATTTGAGTTCTTAGTTACTTTGAATTTTGAAGTATATATTCGAATGATTTAATTTTAGTTATATTAATGTCCCATTTGGAAGCAACGGAAGGTCTATTTTGGGACGGACTTCTAACCACAGACAGGTGAAGATGACGACACCTGAACAGGACCCCCCTCTCCAAACATCCGCATCACACCAGCGGGTGGGCATTTGAACCCATGTGTATAATCTAACATGCAACAGGCCCATTGCACGGCGATCTTCAGAGGAATCGGGTTTCGAACCTGGAAGTCACTGGCACCGTTGCTGAGTCCTTATAATTAGGACATAGTGGCCAATATATTCCATTGAAGATCTGTTTACAATTTTGACACAATATTTTTATTACACTTTCATATGGAACTTTCTTTGTTTATAATAAATAAGTATACTTTATTAGTCTTACTTTTTTATATAAATGAAGATCATATTTTATCTTCTCACTTAGCTTTATGTGAAAGTTGAAAGCGTAAACGTCTGAATGCAGTTTCAAATATTCCATATCAACCCTCTGATTGTGGAATTTTTTAAATCACTATTTATATGCAATGTTTGCAATCGTGTTCAAATACCGTTGATCTAAGAGAGTTATTTATATGCAAAGCTTTATTAGTATAATATGATGCAACGCTATAAAAATACTAAGTAAACACATTAGCAAGTGAAAATCACAGGATATAGCAGATAATCGACTTGCTTCCAAACCGCGGAAATCGCCAGACACGCAGTCAGAGTGTTAAACTCAGTATCAATTCATAAACGTAATGGGCTTCCGCTTACTTTGCAATCTTGATAACTTCTTTTAGTGCACATTTTACGAAGTGTGACATAAATTAAGTTTTGTAATAAAAATATTTTGTACTCAGATCAGGAAGTTAACTATCGGTTTTTGGATCAATTATTTGTACGAGTTGTGGAATTCAGAATCTGTGTAATGCATTGCTTCACTGAGATGGAAAATAAATGTTATAAGGCCACACAGGCAACTTTTTGTTTCAAGTCTAGTTTAGTTTAGTTATATTAACGTCTCGTTTTGAAGCAACACGAGAGATATTTGGGGACGGACCTCGTAATTTTGAACCACAGTCAGATGACGAGGGAGACACCTGAGCTGGCATCCCTCTCTACAAACTTCTGCACCACACCAGTGGGAGGATGTTTGACGCCCTATGTATAATTTAACCACTTAAAAGTTTCTTTTTTCTGCCGTAATTTGTCCAAAAATAGGCACCTTTTTTATAAGCATTTTGTATTCAAATTGATTTTATAATTTTAAATTACCAGTCAAACAGTTACAAGTATTTATTTTATTAATGTTTGATAATTTTTAATTGCAGGGGGAAGGAAAGAGCTAAAAATTGTTGACCTAACCTAAAAACTGGTTTACACTTGTTTTGCTATCCAACATTAATTAGACTTCTAGAGCTATTTACTAGAAGCATTACAAAGTAAAGAAAATGAAAAAGCCCTGATTTGCCAGAGCGGAGTTCGGGCAAATCAGTGAAGTACCCTTTCGCAGTGCCTGAACGGTGTTCGGACAGGACTGTTAAGTCGTTAACGTACAGCAGGCCCAATGTACGACGAATCTTCAGTGGAATCGGGTTTCGAATATGGAACCCTCTGGCCGCAAAGCACATACGTTAACACTAGGCCATTATTTCAGGACTAATTTGCTTTTCAATACCTCTTATTTCTTTGGTTTTAAACAACGCGCACACCATAAGCTACTTTTCCTGACAGAGTTTGGAAATTCAGTTTTCAATTTCGTGGAATCAATTCAACAAGTGTTCATTATTCAATATGGATACGAAGAAATTTTCTTCGCCGTAGTGTCTGTTAAAGCCGTTCAGAACAAAAAGAAGGCCTAGTTGTCCCGTCGCGACGTGTTCGGTTAGGTTATATTAACGTCCCGTTTTGAAGCAACACGGGGGCTATTTAGGACGGACCCCGTAACTTTAAACCGCAGTCAGATGACGGGGGCGACACTTGAGCTGGTAAACGCCTCTTCAAACTTCCGCGCCACACCAACGGGAGGACATTTGCCACTACGTATGATTTAGCGTGCAGCAGGCCCCACACACGGCGGATCTTTGGTAGAATCGGGTTTCGAACTTGCGACCCTCCGGTCGAGGCCTTACCACTAGGCCACCGTGGCCTCCACGACGTGTTCGGATACAGGTATATTCATACAGACTTCATAGGAAAGTCAAAACAGTTCATAACAAAAAAATTACCTTGTGCACCCTGCCTAAGGGATAATTCATAAAAAAGTTTTCACAAGCTGAAATATTACACACAGTCCAAAAGCTATTTTTCCAATCGATTGCGACTGTCCTTTTCCGTATTAGTTCTTTTATAAAAGTTAGGTGCAGTGACTTCGTGGTATAGCGTCGACTTCGTAACTGAAGATCCAATCCAAGCAAAGATTGTCCTTGTATGTTTGGGTGGGCCGAAAAAACCTTTTTTTTTTTCTATTTTCGATAATGGGGTAGTGCGGAAAAGGTGCCATTGGTGGCACAAAGTGCACATAAAAAATTTGAAGTTTGTAGGACAATTCCTCGATTTGCTGCAAATGCGTAGAAATTTCAGCAAAATTCTGTTTTTTCACGTTTTTAACAAATTTTGTCAAATTTTGCCTTTATTTACCTGTAATAATTATGTAGTGTATCAAATGTTCTGTATTTTCATTTTTTTAGATGTGTTATGCGTTATAAGTTAGCTTTTTATTAGTATTAAATTCTTGCTTTCTCGCATATAAATGGGAAAAGTATTTTGTGTCAATACAGCGCGATCTGTCTTTTTCTGTCCTTTTCTTACTTCATTTCTTTGTTTTGAGTGATGCGCCATTATGTTGGCGAAGCGTAGGCGACTGCAAGTCTGCAAACGATGGGGCGGGAGGGGTGTTATGCGATATAGTACTTGCCTCGTGCGATATAGTACTTGCCTCGTGCGATATAGTACTTGCCTCGTGCGATATAGTACTTTTGTTTCATTTTTAACTTTATATTATTGTGTTTTGAGCGCCTTTATAAAGGCGATTTTACCAATGGTTAGAGCCGAGGCCCATAAGACACGCAATAGTGTCGATATTAACTTGTTTGAAGCACCATGCGAATTAAAAGAGATATAGTTACCAACTTATGCTGACATCATGCGCCACTACTACTGGTTGCGAAATGAAAATCGTGATGTTTTTATTCAACCAGTGGATGATCTCGTTAAGATGGTCGGTGAAAAAGTTACGGCAATCTGGGTAAAGGCATCCCAACCTGTAGTTTCCAAACGAACCGTTAACGGAAAAATTAAAGACTATTATAAAAAGTGTCGATCGGTGGAGAAATCAATTTACAGTAATGACATAAAAGAGAAGAAGAACCGCGAAAAATTTATACAAAACGCTGAATCACTGAATGAACACTTTGACATTTCAGCTTGTAAATGTAAAGATTTGGACCATTATACCTGTGACAAGAGCCGTAAAGGTACAAAACGAGAGGTAACGTTCCTGCACGATCAAAGAACTGTTCCAGAAATGTGTATCGGAAACATTGACAAGCAAACTAGCAAAGCCCTTACAAAAACAGTGGCTAGGAAAATGTAAAGTTCTGCAAGTTCAAGTACTTTTTTGCCTGGTCTCTCAACGAGTGGCGATCAGTCTACTATGCTATTGAAATCTTCAGAAGATTCATTATGTGACCGCTTTGAAGAATCCGACTGGAACGAAGTAGAATTTCAAAGGACATCAACTCCAGACACTTGTAAACGGATTTTTCTTTCTCATACAGCATCTGCTGCATTTAGAACTGGTGAATCAAAGAGAGGTGTGGAGTTAATTGCTTCAGCCGTGCTGCAAGACGCAAGACTTGTCACTGAAGATAAGAATCTCGTCGTCGATAAGAATAAGATACGCAGAGAGAAAAAGAAACCAGGGAAAAAATACAGGAGGAAGAAAATCTAGATGGACTAAAAATTAAAAGCGTATTCTTTGATGGAAGAAGAGATAAAACGTTATTCATTAGGGAAAAAAAAGGAAAAGCGACATCGTCGACAGAAAGACGAAGAACATATCACTCTGTTACCTGAACCTGGTTCTCAATATTTGGGACATTTGACATCTCGTTCCGATTACAGTGAAGAAATAGCTGCATCATTGTTTTTTTTTTCAGTAAGAACAAAATTAACATAAAATTGCAGATCATTTGACAAACTAGATAATTATTACAGGTAAATACGGCCAAATACAGTATTTCCACATTTTGACAAAATGTGTTAAAAACGTTAAAAAACAGAATTTTGCTGAAATTTCTACTCATTTGAGGTAAACGAAGGAATTATCTTACACACTTCAAATTTTTTATGTGAACTTAGTGCCACCAATGGCACCTTTTTTGCACTACCCATAATCGAAAATAGATTTTCTTTTTGCAAATTTTGTTGAAAACATCAGAAAACAGTATTTGGCTGAAATTTCTACGCGTTTGCGGCAAATCAAGAAATTGTCCTACAAATTTCAAATTTTTTATGTGTACTTTGCGCCAGCGATGGCACCATTTCCGCACTACCCATTATCGAAAATAGGAAAAAAAGTTTTTTTCGGCCCACCCTATTGTGTGTGAACCTGGTGCACTCTAAATCCATTAGTGAGGAATGGAAAATTGGAAATGGGTGCCGCCTCAATCCTCTTCATCTGACCATGGCTCAAAATTTTAGGTCCCTCCTTAAGCAGAATTAGGTAAATTCTAAACGGATAATTAATACAACTAAATTACTATAAACGTTGTAAAAGTTATATATTTTGCTTCGGTCAATTTGCATGAATTATCGAGCTAGGTGATTTTGAGTGAAACATCTTACACTTATGAGATTATTTAAACGCTGAATTTGACTTTCATAAATTAAAATACTTCTGTGAGGGCGCTGCGGAGCAACGAAGCGTTGGCAGCCGTCGAGTGTTGACAGTAGAGAAGAACGGAGGAAGTTGCTTGACGCGGGCCGAATGGGCTTAGCGAGTGGTGGACTAGAGTTTTAGCCAGTGGATGTTTTACATGAAGTGTCAATAGTGTTTTGATATTAAACTCACAGCTCGAAATGTAACTGAGCTGGTGAGCAGTTTATACTTCGTTTCATCATGTAAATATTTCATCATTGTTGTGTGTACATTGTCCGTATCCCGTAACAAAGTCAATAAATAATCGGGACAAAAACCATTGGTCTTTATTTGGCTCCATCACTCACATAAAAGAAACCCCACGCAGAACGGAGAGTTTCACAACTTCATTCATAAATAATTTTTTTGTTTTCTTTTAAGGAGTTAGAAATTGACATGATCACAAAAAAACCCAGGAAATGTAAAACCAGGTAGTTATAAATCCAGGAAAAGTAAACCTTAATACTAAAAAATACTAATCTGAACATAGAAATTTGGTTCATAAAAATTTGTATATACGTGTACGAAATTTAAAAGTTTTAGAAAAGACGAGAAATTTATTTCTTTTTTCATAAGATTTTGATTTGGCTTAAACGCATCAAATAATACAAGAATATTCCAACACTTAGAATCAAGAATTCTATAAAATACATTAATCTATCAAACGAAAATTTAATTTTCACTCTTTTAAATGAAATGCAGCTATGCAAAGGAATCCTTAACTAAGTAGTAATGGTTCATTGAGGGAAGGCATTTGTTACTTTGAGAAACATACTACTTCAAAATGAAGAGAATGAGAAAAGAAAATTGCATAAATAAGCCCAATTACTTTTTTGTTTACAGTTGAAGAAGTGATGCTTTTATTTTTGATTTTATAAACTTACCTCTCAAAGAAAACACTCAATTGGTTCTTTACATTGTTAGAGAGTTTGTATAAATACTTTATTTCTTCTACACCTAAAGAGATCATTATTTTTTATTTATTTTTGGAAATTATATCTGCTTCAGAAAAATGAATACAATTTTATATGCTAAATAAATTGCTAGAGTTTATCTGCTTCGCTTAAACTGCTTTCAATTCCCGTTTTATTGCTTATTTTAGTAGAAAAAGTGACAGTTTAAGAAAATGAGTTTCCAATAGATTGGTATTAGTTTTTTTATATCCAATACTTCTGTTGGGGGATCTTTTTTCAGTGTTTATTTTCGGACTTGTGCTTTGTTTAGATATGTGGTAATCATGTTTATTCTTCAAGTAACATTAGTGCCAATGCTTGTGTTACGATTTCTAAATATTGCTTTAGATTAAGCCTTTAATCAAGAACAAATTCAGACATATCTTATCCTCATCAAGTTTCAAACATTTTTATTTTTACATCTGAGGACGAACAGCAATATTATCACCAAGCATAGAGTATATTGTTACACAGACCACAGAACATTAACGTATAGTGATAGTCAAGCGCGTTCTTAGCTTAGTGATCACAAGTTACATCAATAGTAATATATATACAGAGCACATACATCACACACATGCGCAGCAGACAAGGTAGGATGGCAGGGGGCAAGGATGGCCCTGCAGCGCCCATCCTTGGCATATAATTGAAGTTTAGTTGCAACAACTTGTTTCCTTAACTCCATGCAAAATTCTAAATTTATTTGTATTTAATTCTAATTAAGGCAGTTTTGCAAAGAATCGTAATTGTATCATTTCAAATGTATGACATTAGAGTAACTGGTATTTCGAAAAGGAATCAAGACTGAAATTTATTAAATTGATAAAATGAGATTGAAACAATGTTTCCATTAATTTTTCTTCTACACTTTTAAAGCAATTTAATATCCAGATCTACATCTTCAGTTAGGGCAAGTATTGCTTTGTAAAAATGCATTTATGCATTTACAATATTCTATACCAAACAATATTACATTTCAATAACTCAACGTAGTATCATCCATATGTTTCATGAAAAATTTTCATCTAGTTTTCCAGCAATACTTTCAAAGAGTCATTAAAAATTATTGATATAAACGGATGCGGTAATATGAAAAAGAAATACATCTTCCACAATATTTTCTTCTATAACTTTCAATTAAATCATAATTTTGCTCATATTTGTTACTGACTGAATTTCTAATGTGTATGTTTTATATGTACTATGTATCAAATTGTGAAGGTCTTTTGAGGGAAAAAATGAATTTAGGCATAAAATGTATTTCAAAATTTCTGACTTCGTCTTATTTCAAAGTGCCTGAAATACAAGAATGAAAACTTTTCTAACAATCCAAACTAGCTACTGAAAATAATTTCCGAGACAAAAAAAACATCTTTTTTACCCACCACATTTACGTGCTTTCTTGTTTGAATTGTATAGAGTAGCGCCCCTGAAAACATATTTTTAAGTTAGCTCCTATGGAAATATAATACTGCATATAGCCGCATTCACTATGCGCCATTATGATGAAATGCAGCATCTTTTCTAACATTATCAATAAAATTTTTTTACGACAGGTTGTTTCAGATTTTTACAGATCATAGAATGATCGATAAATGAAGCAGTTTCTTCTCTTCTCTAAGCAAAACAGCACGGACAATACGATTGTGAATTTTCCTATGAGAAAGCAATAATATAAGGTCTGACTGTTCAAGAAACAGAAGGAAATTGTATGTGAAACATTCTTAAGTAAAAACTGAAATTACTCAATGAATTGGAACAAACAGGGAAATTGAAAGCTCATAAGATTATTTTTTTTTAAAGATTCATTAAAATTGATGCTTAATAAGCATTTACTTAGTATGAATTTTAATTCGCTTGAAGTTAGAAGTATAAAATTTAAATTTTTAGAAATACTTTTTAAAATGAGGCTCTTTCTATTCAAGGCAGTTTTTAATGTAAAACAAAACTTACCGTTTGAATAAGATTACAGATATAAACTTACCAATATAATCGAGTCTCTATGAGTTCAGGGAACGCATTTGAGATTTGATTGTTTAATCTTGTTTATACATTTTTGGAAGAAACATAATTCTCTACATGAAAAATAAAGAAGAAAGAGACTTTCAAGTTCACTAACAATACGTATCCTTTCACCGTCTAATAGACACTACATGCTTAAGTTGCGTTTACCATTTTCCAGATTATATGTGATATCAGTCTTCAAAATATAAGGAATACATGTTTTGAATAATTATGAAAACTGTAATCGCAAATTTAGCTTTGGACATTTATTTAGACATTATATTATTGGGAGTATTTTCATGTCCAAAATATTGTGTGCAGGGTCGGGTCGTGACCCAAATATAATATCGAAGATTCGAAACTTTCAGAATTTAAAGTTTGAAAAACTTTGACACCCGATTTCTTTGAAGATTCCTCGTTAGGTGCAAGTCAAATCTGTGGTCGAGGGTGAAATTTCTCACATCGTGTGGCTTGAAAGTGAGTAGACTTTTGTGAAGAGTCATGGACTGTCTTCACCGTATGACTAAAGAACTCACCATTTGACTCAAAATAACGAGATCCATCCTTAGATAACTCTCATGTTGCTTCAAACCTAGACGCCAATCGAATTAAATAAGGAAAAATATTTCGCTGTTCTACTAAATAAATTTTTCTCTTCAAATATGATAAACTTTGTTTTGCAACTGACGTTCGTCGTTATTTTTCTTCTCATTTCATTTCAATATTTTTTCTTCTCCTCATATCATTTCAATATTTTGAACCGTATTAGAAATAGAAATCATAAGATTTCTTTACGAGTAATAAAGTTACTAAATTTAATAAAGGAAAATTTTTTAGTAAAATTATGAACTAAAATCTTTATAAATAAACCCTATTAAACTGCAATTTTATTTCTCCAAGGAGCAGTAAAAAAAATTTAATTAAAGATTTTACTACTTTCACTCATTTTTCACCAAGATTATAAACAAAGAAAAAAGCAGATTTATGTACTGAAATGTACTTAATATCAGGATTATATACACATTTATTTAATTTAAAATTGATTTTCCTAGCTGAAAATCAAAATATTCTCTCATACTTTATAAACATACCAATAGGAGCCATATGTTACTTTGAAAAATTGCTTGTTTCATTAAAAATATTAAATAAATATTTGTTTTAGTAGCATATTTAGATAGATGAGTAAAATAAAAATTTATTTTAGATTTAATTTAAATAAGCAAAGAATATTTTAGACATTTATAAAGCTTTTTATGACAAAAGCGTAATTATTTCGCAACTAATATCCACTGAAAATTAATGTTCCACTATATTTTTGAGTCGTTTCCTTTATTCTTTTAATTATGTCTGCATGCATAGAAATGCCGCCTTTCTAAGTAAAGGATAAAAATTAATTTCCATGGCCCTTAAAATTAAATTCTGGCAAAAGACAAGAACCTCGAAGGTGGTTAACAGGATACCGAAAGAGAAAGAGGAATTTAAGTTTTTTTTTTTAACCTCTTGTGTATTTTCTGTTTAATGAACATATTTCAGTACATATATTCTCAGAAATACATAAGTAGTTACTTCATTTATACTAAGGAGTTTCAAATCTTCAAAGACAAAATCAGTTGAGTTCTAACGTCGACGAAAGATAGTTCAGGAAAGAAACTCAGTATTTTAATGCGGATTTTGAGGCAAAATTTTGATTTAATTTTTTTAAATAAGCTGATGTAATTTTTTGAAAACAAAACTTTAATGGCTCGAGAACACATATTTTCTGTACAATGATTTGTTTTTCTTAGTTTAGATTAGTTATATGAAGGTCTCATTTTGAAACAACACGAGAGCTATTTTGGGACGGCCCTTTAACCATGGTCAGATGACAAGAATGATATCTAAACCGGCAATCCCTCTCCAGGCTTTCACACTGCACCATCGATTACAACCCTTGAATGAGATTTAAATGGATCCTTATTTAATCTTTGGAGGATATTTGTATTACACTATGCTACAAGCTGCCTGTTCACAACCTCATACCACCTGAAAAAACCGTTAGCTGACCTAGAACTACTTTGGTGGAAAAGAGTTACTGTACAGATATAGAGGTATTCTTGGAGAATAATTCATTTATATGTATCGAATAAAATTGTTCAATGCCACTTAGGTAAAATTTGCATCTTCCCCATCTGTCATGATCTGCCTGACACATCTATAAGCTGAAAATAGTAAAGCGAAAGTGAGATTCTTATATTTGATTAATTTCGATTTCTATATTCTAATCAAGGCACAAAATTGCTCCAAACTTTTTTGGCACATGTTAATTTACTTAGTTGAACTTTGAAAGAATAAAAGTAAATTTCTAAATCGCTATCCATGATTCCTCGAAAAAGGCATAATGTAAGATATAAAGTCTGAAGAAAACTGAAAAGTTTTTTTTTTACAAATATACCAGGCATTACATAATTAGCATTAAGATAATTATTCACAATTAAAACATGAGATTGGGATTCTTTGAAAATTAATTTTCTCAATATGCAAAAATATAATTTAATCAGAAATATTGTTAAATATTTAAATGAATTCTTGAAAATGATTTCTAAATAGTTCTTAATAAAATGTTTCATTAAAAACCATTTTTGTGTGCAGCTGTTAACTCTTTTATATTTTATAGCTTAACAAGAAAATTATAATATTATTTAACAATAAAAATGATTCGATGCTCAAAACCTTAAGATGTAGTATTTTTTCAAAAATTAGGTATATAAATATGAAAAAATAAAATATAAAATTAAAGCATTTACTTCTCTTCTTCAATTAATAATAAAAAATATAATGATATTTGAAAATTTTATTGAAGATTTTTACTGTATACAGATGTTAAAAATTTCCATTTCTGCATCTTCACATGAAAATTTAAAAAAATTATCAATGACAATGTTAATTCTAAAAGTTATAACAAACCTCTAGTAGGAACATGTGAACAATAGGCAGTGAATTAATCTACTATACATACGTAATAAATAATACATGATAAAATTAAAACCTTAATACTGCCAATGATGACAATGATTAAACTTTTAACATTATAGTATATATACGAAACCTAGGAACAATTAAAGTTACAAATAAAAGGGTAAGGAGAGGACGACGGAAGTAATACTTTATTATTATTATTAGGAGAAGAAAAGAAGTATCAAAAGAAACTTGGTAAAGAAATATAGAAGAGATAGAAAAAGAATTTATGTTTAAATAAGAAGTTGAAGAATGAAAGAAATATCTTCTAAGCAAGAACAAAAAAATATAGAACAATTATATATATAGCGAGTCCTTTTGAATCATGCGTTAATTCTTTAGCAGAAATTTCGGATAACTACTTGATTCGTATATTGATAAATTATTGGTGATTATATTCTTGTATAACATGAGAAGGTTGTCTAAAGAACGTCCACACCAACGAAAAGCTTAAATGAATTCTGTACTGTAGTGAAAAGACTTTTTGACCTCTCAGGGCAGAAGGTTACTTTCACATTCGACATCATAAATATACTTGTTTTATACTCCCTCCCTCTCAGAAGTTTCTTCGCAACCGTATTCTTTATTATGAATTTTCTAGAGGTCATTACTCACAAATCTTCTGGTCCGTGTGATCATTCGTTTTGGTATCATTTGACGCTTCGCAACTCGATGTATATTTCATAGCCATTAAGGATTTATTTTTGTTTGCGCTACATTCGTCATTCTGGATAGCAGCTATCATGGAAATAAACGAAATTAACTTTAAAAATAAACTAAATTCGTTTAATGACAATAAAGCATTAAGTTTTTCATACAAATCTTTTTCAGAGAGATTGCATTATTTTTTAGAAGAAAATGGCACGTTACATTTTGGATATGGAATTTAGAAAGCTTGGAGAGGTAACTGAATTTAAGAAGATCCAGGAATAATATTACGGTTTGTTTATCACGGACTACAAAATTATAATCACTTAAGTGGCTTAATGGCTAAATCCGAATTGACATTTTTATTGCAATTTATATCAAATCCTGCCGAAACGTTTAGGATTTAAAACAGTCTGTAATGTGAAGGAGAGCTTTTAAGCTTGATAACAGTTCCTGCATTATGTCTTTAATACTACTTATGTCACTGAAAGCCTGGATTTTTCAAATAACATTTGTTTTATCGCTTTTGATGGTGCAGAATTATGTTCATTAACACCAGGTTTACGCACAGTTTTGAGGATCTATTACGGATGAGTAGAAATTCAAATAAGCATTTACAATATCATTATTCTGCATTTAAAATCCTTTAAGGAGCTATAGCACATTTAACAATGGAAAAGAACTCGAAATTTGTTGAAAGCAAGACAATTTGTAACGTAACAGAAGGACTTGATAGTTTTTTTTACATCAATTACATAAAACATGTTCCTTCCTCGATGTGAGTTTTAAAGTTAGTGTATTTATTTTAAATCTTGCAAATGTTTATATAAATTAAACCAATTCTGTATTACTTGCCGAACATATATTTCGCTTGGGAGTAGGACGATTAACAAAGAGAAGCTACTCATGTAAATAAAGGCTATGAAAATTTCGTCCGAAAGAAAACAGATTAAAAATTATGAAGTATGGTAAATACTTAGAGATATTTTATTACCGTTTATATTTTTACAATATGATAACACTTTTTTTCTTAAAAATTGAAATTAAGACACTAAGCACTGAGAAAAATCCATAATCTAAAATACTTTGATTTTGTTAGATTTTCTTAATTGTGTTTCCATACCTGAGAAATTTCATAGCGATACGATTAAAAATATTTTAAAAATATTTCGCGCAAGTTTAGAAATGTAGTTTTGAATAATAAGCATTTAAAGTGAAAAAATAAACCAAACATTTCTATATATTGAGATGAATTTTGAGGACATTTTCTAAACTATTTTAAGTGCACTCATGAGTGATACACTAAAATGGTCAGAACTATTTTAAGCTTTTATATAAAATTAAAACAATCTCAAAAATTGGAAACCATAAATTCCCTGTATGTATACTTTAAGTTTCATATGATTTGGTTGTAAAGTCTGCATGTTATAAGCAAAACCATGACGAATAATATGAGATTTTTTAAAGAAACCTTTATATCTTCCTGAAAATGCATCCTATTTTTACGAAAATGAACGTAAATAATGTGCATAGGAAATAAAATCATGGATGAAAGTTTCAAATCATTATCGGCTTTCTAGAAGTGGGGTGAGAAGAAATCCCTTTTCGTCTTTATCAATTTCTAGAAGGTCCCCTAAATGCCCTCGTGACAAAATATTCACTGAAAATTTAAATGTCAACTATGGTACGTCTCACGATTCTTGAGACTAATTGTGAACCATTGCATTCATATTATCTTAAAGTCTCTTATTTTATAAAGTTTGCAATGCGTTTGTCCAGTAGTGTATGTTAACTAAATTCCTATAATTATTTTGAATAACGATTATCCAAATTTTTCAAGGAAGACTTTATCGCAGTCACACTTTTATGGGCGTCTTAAAAGTATTCGGTTTGTGATTTTCAGTATTATAAGTATCAGCTACATAGAATATTTTACACATACAATAAAAATTTCTAAAAATACAAAAAAAAATCCAGATTTTTGAAATAAATCTAAAAAATGTCCTTATACATAATACAACTATTGGCATGAAAGAATATCTGATACATTTAGCATGTTCTTAGATATAACACTCCATGTGATAAGCTTCATACACGACAGAAAATTAAAATTTGTTAATTTACAAAACTGAAAAACACATTCCAAACTTTTATGGCAGCCATGACTTCAATATGTTTTAAGGATTCGTAAATCCTTCATTACTATCTATATAAATAAATTTCATTCCACTTTTTACATAAAGTGATTAATTAAAAATTTTAAAAAAAGGTAACTCTCAATAGAAGGAAAGTAGCACATATAATTACAGAAGTTAATTGAAAACATGGACAACAGTTTCAGATTACAAATTACTGAAAAGTTTGTTACCCCGTAACATTCCTTAAAAAAATGTTTTGCTAACCGAAATAACTATTGAATCGAAGTAACCGAACATAGGTTGACGAAGTGTTTCATCATCCAATATCTGCTCTTAAATTGCACGCCGTTGTCTAGGAGACGCCGTCACAGTCTTAAGCCGCAAGATGTAAGAGAGCGAAAGCAAACCCAAGGGCACGGAAGCGAAAGTAATTTATAATGGAACACGAGCCAAGCTTCCATTGCAGGCAGCATACACAACTATTTGACTTACACTTGATGGAGAAGTGAGTAGAAAAGGTGTCCGTTTCAAGAAGTTTCTTTTATGGAACGTCTAAGGAAGGATAGGGTAGTTCCACAGAGATACTTTGTAAAACGTCTGTCATCTCTCTAATAGAAATAGAAATAACATAATCCTTGAAAACAATTTAGAGACTTTGAATCAAATTTTAGCTTTTATTTATTTATTCGACATCAAAAGTGAAGTAATTAAAAATATTGGCTGATACAACTTTATCATTCGCTATTATGCAATTTGATAAGGACCTGCTCTGATTATGAATTTGCTTACCATATTTACATATCTGTTGTTTGATTTTAAAATTCCCTTAATAATGTGCAATCAAAATCTATCAATCAACACAAGAACTTTAGATAGACAATAAATGGGTTATTTATAGTATAATGCAGTTAACTGCTAGTATTTATGACAAAAGTAAAAGAAAGAAGATGAAAATCTATTGCTGTAAGGAATATTACCATTCGATTACCAAAGGTAAAAATGCAAGAAGCAGCTGATAGGTTCTCTGATTAATCAGTTTTTTTTCACTGTATGTTAAATACCATAATGTAAACAAAACTTTAGTTTCAAAATCAAACGAAAATTAAGTTATAAGACAAAAACGATTTGAGTATTATTGGTTTAGCTATTTTTAACTCTATATGTAAAATAATTAACTGGATGCAAGACTTCCAACTTGCCCATTAAGAATACTATTAATCATTCAGTCGTAATTCTTATTTTTATCCTCATCACTATACCACCTTTCAAATACTTTCAAATAAGAGAAAAATGTTCACATTTTCCAGAGTTTACTCACAGTAAGACAGAAAATCAATTAAAAAATTCCTTTTTCACGAATTTAAACACAGAATTGTAACGATATAAGTGGGGAATATGCAATCATTTTCAGACGAAAGAGCTACGCTGTTGCAGAACTGCGTTTTTTAAATGAGAGAGCAAATAAAAAAAGTTTTTTCAGATAGGTGTTCTATATTCTAAATTTTCTACAGCGAGAGATTTCCATACACAATGGCTACCGATCAGCAGAAGCCGATGCGCGTTTTATTGTTTCCTTTTTTAGTTTTTCTTCTGGCTTGGCGCCCTATAGAACAAACCATTTGACCTTGAGTCACCAAATTTGGCAAAAATGTAGGTACTTTTAAAGGTGGGAGGGCTGCGCTTTCTTTTAAAATTTTTATTAGAATTTTAATTAATATATAATTAAGGAAAGTTTCAGCCTTTTTCCTCAATAATTTTCAAATATATAATTCACATTAAAAGATTTTAACAGCAATTTAAATATTAAAATACAATCTTTTCCGTGATATTGATTTATTAGTCGTTTTAACAATTTTTTTTAGAGATGTGGCTTGGAATAATGGTTTTAATCGTTTTATTGAAAGTGAAACATATTTCACTGTTTCATCAAATCTTTAATTCTATGTTTTTCCCCTTTGGAAAAAAAAATTTTCTCAAATATTTTATATAGTTAGGAATTCCACATTACACAAAAGCAACAGAAAAGTAGTATGTGTTTTTATAGCTTTATGAGTGTTAGAAGTTTTTCTCTTTGCATGTCTGTATCTTAAGTATTAGATTATTTTTATTTCTGGATCAGAGTTGTGAAGCGATTCATTTCATTTGTACATGAATTATTTAAGTGGTTGCCATGAATTCTAAAATTATCGATAATTTTTATGTAATTTTACGTTTTTAAGAGTTTAAAATGTATATATCTGCTGAATTCTGTTATTCATTTATGTGTTATATTTGGTTTAAGTAAATGCATTGTAATCATAAATTATTGGACCCATTTCAAAAATTAATAAAAAAAAATAATAATGTTACAACTGCCCTTTTTTTTTAAATGAGGAGCAAATAAAAAACTTTTGTTCAAAAAGGTGGCGTACCATTACGGCGTTCTAAATTTGCTACAGCGAGAGATTTCCAATTGCAATGGCTACCTATCAGCAGAAGTCGATGCTCGTGTTCTGGTCTCCCTTTTCGGTTTCTCTTGAATATCTCGAAAACTATTCAGTTTTAGAAATTCAATTGATATAACAAATTAATGAGCGTAAAATTCCCTATACATGCATGCTTTTAATTTTCTTCTAGCTGTAATTGTTTCGCAGATAATGGCTCTCAAAAATGGAAGATGTCCAATTATTTACGACCACCTAGAACGCCTTAACGGCGAGCTACCTATCTGAAAAATTTTTTTAAATGATCTATCATTTAAAAAAAAACGTAATTGTAACATTATAATTTTTTTAATTGTTGAAATGGGTCCGATAATTTATGACCACCCTGTACTATCAGATAGGACATTTGTTCTGATTAAATTTACTGTAAAAACTCTGTTAAAATGGTTTAAAAATAAGAAAGGTGATTTTCCCCATCAAAAATTGACTAGATTGGTGCAAAGCTCCCAATTGTCCCATAGAAAGGCAATGATATAGCGACAGCAAGACATATATCAAAAGAAGAACAAAAAACAGGATTTAAAAGTATCAAAACTAATTAGAATCAACAAGAAGTGAGCATGATCAAAAAGGAGAACAAACAATAATAACAGAGTACATCTTCTCTAAACCTCGTAAACACAAATAGACTAAGTACAAAATAAGGATTAAGAAATATATAAACTAAGAAATTGAAACACAAAATTAAATATCTCCATTAGAACAAAAGTGTGGATCCAAATCACATAAGAAACCTCAGAAAAAATACCAAATATATTGAAGTTATATAAGAATCAAAAGACAAAGTACAACATCTCAAATGCCAATCATCATAAAAATGAATCTCTAAAGAGATCAGTATAAATACAGAACGTTCAGATATTAAAAGTCAAGTATATCAATCAAAAGAATTTGTACATAAATCAATTAGCACTACAAGAACATACAGAACATACAGCATTTAGAGTTACATAGCTTGGAAAATTCCAAGAATCAAATAAATATTATGCCTAGTTAATCACCCTTACAAATAAAAGCAAGTATATACTCAAAATTCATAAAAAAATTATTCAATACACAAAATCTTTAGAAATTGCACAGACATCAAAATACAGAGTGCTACATCAAAAATACCAATCACCATAATAATACAATTAAAAATAGAACGATATAGATACCAAACATTCAAATAAACATCGCCTAGCACTACATAAAAATACAACATCTAGAACAACATAAGTGTGGACCTCAATCAAAAACCAATACCATGCTACATGGATAAATATTTAAGACAACGTGAAAAATTTTTCCAACAGGAATAAAAAGTGTGTATAAAAATTAAAAATCAATAAATTATAAATCCCCAGTAAATTACAAATACAAACATTGTATTTATATATTATATGTAATACAATATTCCAAAATATGCTTATAATAAGGAATTATATAACAAGGATAAACTATGACAAATCAAAATTTGAATCAAACCAGAAGTACAAGGAGGAAAAAAAAATTAATTAACAGAGGAATTGCGCCCCTTTAAGTTCGTTGGAAATTTTAAGCGAGATAAAAAAATACTCAAGAGCTTACCAATAGACTTTGGATTCTTAATACCACTAGAAAACAAAATGGGTTTGTTTGTCTGTGAAGGCCGAGTGAAATGAAAATCAAGATTATGGGGGCAGTCGAACGCGAAATGGTCGGCATCCCCCAAGCCACCAAAGATGCAGTAAGGACTATTAATTTGTGTGAAAAGATATAAATAAACAGGAAAGAACCATTCAAAGAAATAAAAAATAAAAATTGTCTATTATGTGTTAATAAATTAAATTCAACAGTTGGGAGATACCCTTTAACTTTGACAACTTTGTCAGAGTCCTCCCAATGAAGTTGCCAGCTCTCTAGATTGTAATTTTTAATTTTCATTTTTAAATATGTATAATGAGCGGAAATATTCAATTCTTGATCATCGGTAATTGCAATTTCGACATATTGGTCATCCAGCTCGTTACCTGGGATTCCGGCGTGAGCCTTCATCCAGGACAAGCGGACCGATCCAATAGCTTGAAACATCTTTGATTTAATATGATTTATAAATAAGATTTAGAATTAGCTTTTTTAAAGAATTTCTTTAGAAGACAAACCAGCAGTAAATATGTTAATTTTATACTCATTTTCCAGAGCCCAGCAAGCGGCAAAATTAATTTCGGTGAGCTCGGCCTTGAAAATGGAATTACAGCTGGATAACTTTAACATTAAAGATTCAAACAGATCGTCATCCTTAAAAATACACACTGTGGCCCCGACATTGTCACCAATCCCGGAACCGTCCGTGTACACCTCAAAATCAGGACTTTCGATAAGAGTAAAAAATTTAAAAATTCTCTGATTTATATTTATGTTATTACATTTAATAAATGAATCAAGATGATTGACGTCAATAAAATCATAATTCTATTTCTTTTTTGTCAAACCTGAAATTTAATATATAATGCGTTGTCAAGGACATGGAGAGGGGGCAGTCCCAAAAAGACATTTAAAGCATTGGTTGGGAAGGTCCTGTGTGATTTAGAAATTTTAAGGAGGGCAATTCTCTGAACTGAATGTAGATTAAAGATTTGTTTTCTGGTTAAGAACCCCCCCCCCCCAGACAGCAGCTCCATAAAGGAAGGTTCAATGACCTATCGGTACTAGTGTTCCAATAAAGAAGCACCGGTAGCCCAATTAGGACCAGCAATGCAATTAAATTTTTTTATTAAGTTATATACTTTTTATGTAGATCTAGGTTATGAGGAGACCAGGATAGTTAATTATCTATAATAATACCTAAATATTTTATGGAGTCTACTGCCTGGATGGTCCTACCATGAATTTTAAAAATAGGAGTGCGCTTTAAAGTATTGAGACCCTTTTTCTACCTGTTACGGTTTTGGGTGCCTCTGAAGACGACAGAAAGTGTCTTCTCAGAGGTAATTATTTAATTTAAATTCTGTAAATTATTACTGCGAAGTCAAGGCTGTCAAATGCAACTCTGGTATCAATAGATATCAGCGCTAAATGACACCCCTCCCGAGAGGACTTAATTTCATTGATTAAATGGTCAACGGCCAAGTCGAAGTTCGACGGCTTCCTAAATCCAAACTGATAGTGATGAATTAAATTATTATCGTAAATAAGCTTATTAAATTGAATAATAAGCAGCCATTCAATAATCTTCCCTAGAGTGGAAAGTAAACAAATGGCTGTATAAGAGTTAACTTGAGAGGGTTCTTTCAATGACTTTAAGAGAGAAACGACATTTGCGTTTTTTAAATTGCTGGGAAAATAGGCAAAATCAAAGCAGAGATTAATTATATCACAGAAAAATTTCTTATTAAGATTAAAAATCACGGCCCACATTCTATAGCCCGTGCGATCCAGGCAAGGAGGCTTACCACTTCTCAAATTCCGGAAAACATTCTCTGGATCTAACATATAAACTTCCTTTAAAGGGTGGAGGGGAAAAGTTAAATTATGGAAGGAAGTTATATCTATAGTAGGGAAAAAGTGATTAAACATAAAAGTCGCTTTTTCAGAAGTCGACTGGTTGAGTTTATCAGGAATCTCAATATTTAAATTTGTATTTTTTTAAATTTTACAAACGCGACTTTGAAGGTAGTTCTAAATTTAACTCTTTAATCCCGAGGCTGTTTTTTTCTTCTAGCACATTAAAACCGGGTCCTTTCGGGAGGATAAGAAATGAATTGGATTCTCCCAACCAGGGTGGTCATTTCCCACCCCTGCTGTAACCTTCCCTCAAGGCGCACGGAAATGGGCTGTGGTGGGCAAGGATAACTGGACTCCCTACCGCACTTTTCTCCTAAGCGATATCAGAAACTCCCCTCCACCTCAAAAGAAGCCAACCGCCTCAAACCGGCCTTCGTCGTTGTTAAGGGAAAATTTCTAGACCACCTCGCTCGGTGTGAGAGAGTTTATATTGTAGGTAATGTATAAAGCCTACTTTGCTGTCCTCCTGGTAGAAATTATAAGTTTCTTCAACTCAGATCTTTCTTTCCGATAGGTAAGACCCTCAGCCGGGACCGCTTCCTCATGTTCTCCATTTTTTAAACTAATAAATTTACTGTATAGGTAAGCCTGTTCCGTTTCACTCTCAAGGCGTTATTCCAAAATTTAAAAGCTTTGATTCTTTTTTACTCTGCCCAGTGATCCTCAATACCGTAACCCGAAATTTGGGACCTGGCATTGAATTCTCGGACGTGCAGGTCGAAAGGACCATTTAAACCAAAACCACAAATTTCTAAAATCAAATCATCACTATCGTCGTGAGGCTGAAAATAAACACTAGTTAAATTTAATTGTAAATTGTTGAAATAAATAGTAATGGTAACTGTATTGGGGGAGCTATTTTTAAATAAGAATTTATAATCAGAATTAAAACAGTAAATAACAGTTTTACATCTTTTAGAAACAAAATTGTGACCCCAATGGGCATCCTCCCAAAGGGGGGACGTCAATAACATACGGATCTTGCACTGAGAAAAAAATTCTGGCAAAAAAACCATATTTGTATGGTAATGGTATTTCTGGTAATAAAACCAGAATTCTGGTGATAATCAACAAAATTTACGGTATTTAAATCATTTGTTTAATAATCTTACTGTTCGTTATGGTAACGGTTTACGAGAATTTCTGGTTTTCGAAATTATGGCTCTTTTTACCCACCTGTTTAGTAAAATCACAACGCTGAAAAGTTAATTTACCAGGAAAAACGGTTTTCATACCATACACTTCGTTTTTTTACGAGAATCACGATAAAATTACCAGATTATTCTTCAGAAAGTATCGTTCATTTTACCATATGTTTGGTGATTTGAACATGCTGACCTCTCTGATATCTACCAAATACAATAGTATCAGTGCATTTATTTTTTTTACCATGCCGTATGGTAAATCTCAAATATGGCGGCACTTTGTTGGATTGAAGTAGATAACGTTTCTCCTCAAGTATACCAATATACCAGAGAAAAGAAGGACATTAATGAAGTGTTGAAGTGTGAAAACATTCTATACCCTGATGGATCAATCCATAGCGGCGTCTGTTTTATGTATCTGTTAAGTGCGTAGTGCAATTTACTAAAAGTTTCAGTTTGGAAATGAAGGAACGTTAAACGAAAAATCTTTCTATGTTTGCTCGACCATGTTTTGCATGACGCGACGTTCTCGCGTTAGAGCTGATTTGGATATTTATATACTCATTGAAAATAGACATTAAAGAAAAGCTAAAGAAGTGGGGATTTGAAGAACTGGTAACAGGAGTTTACTGGTAAGTACTAAATTTTATTTTGAATTGATTTTTCGGTAATGTTGAATTAAGTATATATGATTTGTGAGTATATATTTAAAAAAAAATTCTCATTTATTGAAAGTTACAAATTTGACAGCTGGGTAAATTGAATGTCGAAGAAAAAAACAAGGTAAATATATGCATATATATGTTCATAAGAATACTTTATTTGTAGTTTCTTTTCATATCAATCATATTAAACGATTTTTGTCGATTTTTTTTTGTTTATGCCCAGTCGGTGGCCTTCGACCCCCATTACATTTGAATGTATAAATTAAAGGTAAAAATCTTTAAATAATTAACAAATTTCTTAGCTTATGACTTTGCTTTTACAATGTGAAAAAAATGAAAATATATTGTTCACTTCCTTAATGCATTTAGTGTATACTTCATCGATGTTGTGCCAATAATTTAATATTTAATTGCCGTTTATTTTTAAATACCTTTTCCTCATAAGTGAATTACGTTTAAAGTTCGTTTTGCTACCGTTTCCTGAAATGAAATGTCGAAATTTTACTTTTTTTAAAAATTAAGATCACGAATACTGGGTTATTAAACAATTACTACAGACGTATGAAGAAATGTTAAATTTTATTTCCGTCAGTATGGTGAAAAGGAATGCGTCAAAATTATTCAATTTTCAATAGTTTTTTGTTACATCAGATAATGGTAAAAGCAAAAATTAAATAATTTGTTATTTCCTGTATTTTATTTGGAAACTTCTTGCATAAATAATATGAAAATTATCAAAATCAGGTGATCATAATAAAAAAATTGAAAGAATGTTCCTATTACGTTTTCTTTCTTCATAACTTGAAAATCTTTCTATTATTTATACTGTGCTTCTTAAAACTGTCATATCTGAAATTATATATTTTTTATGAAGAATATGGATGGGTAGAATATTTATAATTTTTTTGTTTTTGTCTTGTTAGACATTTAGTAAAAAAATTAGCAATAAATTTATTTTCGGTTCCGGGGATAGTAGAGTCCCTGGGTATTTTTCCAGTTCCATACCATGATCTTAGGTTGATTCGAACTCTCAAATGATTCGAACCGGATCGGTGCGCGTTTAGTCATTTGCGGTTGGCAATACTTCGAATGGAAATAAAACGTGTTTTTTATACGCAACTGTAGTGGCGGGTTGTTGACATGTTTTTGTCAGTTGGAGATGAGAACGGGAGCAAAAAGAATATGGAGGCCTTTCTCGGAGGGTGCCATTTTTTTTCTCTTGACCGAATCAGATCGACAATAATCTTAGCCCGTCTTTTGATGACAATTCTTTCTTGCCTTTTAAGCATTTTGAAACGAAGGCATAATTTTGTGATACTCTTGATCTAAAATATTTTTGAACCCGGTACAAGCCAAGAACTCAGTTCTGGAACATACACCGGAGACACACTTTTCATCCTTGAGAACGGGAGAATGATATACGTGCACGAGATCGGCTTTTATTTTCTGGCAATATTTTTCGTATTAGAGATGTATCTTTTAAACTTATTTTATTATTTTGATTACTCCAGTGAAGAGTATTATGATTTGGATTAATAATAAATCATTTTTAAGAAAACCTGATCTCGTAACTGTGCCACCTCTACGAACTTTTCACTGTCAATTCTGCTCAGTGGCGAATCTAGGATTTGGTTCTGGGGGGAGCTGAGGTCATAGAAATTTTGTATCGCCGTGACGAATGCCAAGCCTTATGACTTATGTAAACCAAAGCACTTTAACTTTACTCACCTGAAAATAAGAATCATAAAAACAATACAATACTTTCGATAATTTAATAAAAAAAACAATGAAATAACTAGCCAAAAAATTGTCTTCGATCTCGTCAACGCTACAAGTACAAGTGGAATGACTAGAATAGTAGGAACATTTTCGAACCTGTTAAGCCAGAAAGCAATATTGTCACGTTTTTTTAATTTAAAAAAAAGACAAATTAAGAGCAAACAGTTGTAGTGATTTTAAATAAAATTAAGTATTTTGACTGAGTTCTGGGGGGGGTCTGCAGCCCGATAGCCCCCCCCCCCGGATTCGCCACTGATTCTGCTAAAGGTGTTTAACACACTCTCGTCGATAACAGTCTTCAGATTTTTTTACTTTCAATTCTATGCATTTAGATATAGTTTTTCAAAGAATTAAAAAAAGTAAATTGTAAGCAACTTATAATCGACATATAATCTACATAGCTCCTAAACTTGAGCTGTGTCATTTAAAGAGTCTGTACTTTATTTCCTATTCATGTCTTCTATATTTTTAGAGATCTTATTTTTGGAGAAATTACTTTTATCTTTCTTTACTGGACAACTCTAAAGCAACAATGTAGTAACTAAAATTACGTTAAATTTACATTAGTTATGAAAATATTGAAATAAATAAGATGTATAAGGTTCAGTATAATGTTTGAACATATCTAATAGCTATTCTGAATATCTGCTGCTAAATTATATCGAATACAAAATTGAAAAATTTTTAATTTGATCAATTATTATATTTATTAATTTACAAAATAAATATATAAATCTGAATGATTTTCATTTTTATTTAATTATTTATAAGAATGTTAGCCTATATTAAGATGCAATAGTTTTGAGTAAATAGGTAGTTTTCCACTCCAGGTTTTTAAGTACATTGTAGAGTTATATTTCATTGCTCACACAAACATAAGGGATTTTAGAGAAAGAAACTGAGATTTTAGAAGGGAACGTTACCTAAAACTCTAAATACATTTATTTATGTTTAAGTACTTTTGAAATTGGATTCACTTCTTTTGAAACAACGACGTGGCTTCACTTGATTTGTGATGTAAGTATAAAAATTTTGGTATGATATACAAAATGTTTCTGTATTCCTATTTTTCGAATATAAATTTTTTTCAACAGAAAAAGAAATTTTTTTGAAAGAAAAAATACTTTTAATATATTTAGCTTTACATATTCTTAAAACGTTGACAGGTAGCTTAACGTTATATAATATTCAAAGAATATTGCAAAAGTGGCACCACTAAAACACAAAGGCCTAGGAAAGACACTTGTATTCAAGGTGCCAGTTTATAAGATTGAGACAATAGAATTTTTTTTTTTATTTCTATGAGAACAGAATTTTCTTCCCCTGCAATTACCTTGACAAACCTTTTGTGCCAAAACCGGTAGCACATTTTCACAATTCATGATCAAGACTTATAGAAATGGTGTCATTATCCAATAAAAAAAATTGTCAAACAAAATAAGCAGAATAACTGTAATGCTTTGTTGAAGTTTTAATAATAGTGACTTTGAAAATGTTCTAATTTTGAGGCTACTATCATCTCTGTATTAATATGCACATATCGTTTATCATATGGATTTAGTCTACCTATTCAAAACAAAAGAATTGTAATTAAATAATTAAATTTTGAGAAAAACAAATATTTTGAAAATTGTTGAATACTAGTTGAACTTATTTCGTTTACTACAGTTAGTGGAAAATTTGTATTTATACAAATAGCACAATTCTAAAAGCTCTGATCATGCTCGTTCAAAATGTACTGCTAATTTCAATGTATAAAATTTAATAGGGCAGTTGCAGTGGGAAGAAATTTAGTTTATATAAATAATGCTGAAGTCGGTCCAAACCCCCCCCCAGGAGTGCATTTTTGAAATATAGCCTTATTTTTGCACAAAGAACTTAAGAGTGATTTTTTTTGCTCATAAAACGTTCTAAATTAATTTTTTTAAAAATATTTCAGGTTGCTAAAATAATGTTATATTAGTACATAATTTTTTATCGTTTAGCTTTTACTTAATGTTTTTATTTTTTATTAAAACGCTATAAGATTAAAATTTTTTAGAACTTATTTTTAAAATTGATACAATTATAAGTTTCTAATCCAGGAGACGTTATTATTTTTTACTTAATTGATTAATTAATTTAAATAAAATTTCTAAAATAAGGAAATAGTTTCCTTATTACATTAAATTACCTCGTAAGAAATTTTATTTGCTTTTATTCTGGACATAACATATATATCCGAATCAGAATTATTTGGTTATCGGTAAGAAAAACTAGTTTTCCAAATATGTACACCATTTCATATATTTGCTTTCAATTTTGGATATGTGATCAAAAACATGGACTTGAGTAAAAAATAGGTCGTTAATTTATTTTTAGCTGCTGATAAAGTGGACATAGCTCAAAGACAAGAAAAAGTGAAGCAAGATTCTACCTTTAGAGGTGTAATGCGAGAAAAGAACATAAATCTTGATGAAACGGGTAAAAAACTGCTGAATTTAATAATATAAAAAACTGTATATTGAATGTTGAACTTTTGTTCCAATTTGTATAATTTTTAATTAAACCCCTTTGCCCCGACCGGGACATATGAGTGCCGTTTTAAATATGCTATATGGTGGTAGCAAAATTATTTTGCTTATTAGCATTTATGCAGCAGCAGCCAGCTATTAGTGTTCACTATGTTACATTAATGATTTAAAAATTAAAATTTGTGTGTGAAATCATTCATTTGTTATTTTTTATTGAAAGTGAACTAGTAGATAACAGAAAAAGTATCCACTTAGTTTAAACGTAAATGTACCATCACTTTTTTAATAGAGGTATTAGTCACGTTATTGAAGTTCAATAAATTGAGTAATCTTGCTATTTCACAAGAGGTAAAGGAAAGGGAGAGCTTACTTGCGCAGTGCTTTTTGAGCTTGCTATTTAGTAGAGGTTAAGCTTTCCCTAGAATGCTTCCATTTTTGTTTTATCATTTCTTTGCTGAAATTTTTGTATGATGAAGTCAAGAGCAATCAACGTAAGAAATGAGAGTGCTACTTTAAGTGATCGATAATTAATCCCAATTCATTTTTTATGATTCTTTATTTTTAATTATAAAACATTATATTTACTAAAAGGATTGTTCAATGTTTTGGGTTTTGTAAAAAAAAAAGTAAGTTTAAGGCGATCTCTTCAGTTTTGACTCAGTCTGCGAGATCTCAACATATTAAGAACCGTTTTTGCTTTACTATAAGAATTATTCAAAATGTTAATTGAATTGTTTTACATTTTTTAGATGAAAACTTATCAACAGTCTACGCCAACTTATTTGTAGGAATTGTTCTACAAATAAATTGTAAAGCAATCACAGAAGTGAAGGCCAACAAAAGCTATAAAGTTGTTTCCTTAAGTTGCTAATCTTGGCGATATATTTGGCGACCACTTGGGTGACATGGCGGCGAAGTTGGCGACAAAAGGAATTTTCTAGAAGGACCTCGAACCTTCAACCTATTTCTACTGGCTTCATGAACTTTCTGGAGATTACATCACTTCCTACGTATTGAAGTCACTTCCTGTAGAGAAAGTAGAAAAGCAAGCTCTCAACACTGTCCAATAAATTGAAGTTAGATTTGAAATATGTGCTTTTGTTTTCTTAAATACTTAAAATAAATTCACTGCATATTATGTATATTAATAAAGAAAATTAAATTGTCAAGAAATGATAAATTTTAGTAATTATAACATTACTTAATAAATTTAAAAATTTATAAAAAATGAGTCAATGAGTTTTTGCATTTATTTTTATAGTTCATTTTTCACTCTGCCTCAGGCATTTGTATATTTACAAACATTCTGCTTTTAAAAAAATCGTAGTGATGTTGAGAATTGAGTAAAATTGAACCGGTTAAAAAGCAAAAATAAATAAATATTAATGCGATTGGCATTATAAATGGACATACCGTATCTCAAATTTTACCAGATAATTTGTAATAGATCTAGAGTTATTCTGGTAAATTTATCAAATTAAATGGTCTAAATTACCATCTTATTGGTAATAGAACCAGAGTTATTCTGGTACCTTTATCAAAATAATGGTCTAAATTACCATCTTATTTGGTAGTACTACCTTTGTGTACGGTAATAATACCAAATTCCATATCAAACAGCGTGGTAAATAAACGATATTTTTCTGGTTATTTTACCATAAAGTCATTACTAAACTGCTACGGTAAAAAATATCGTACTTTATGGTGTTCCATATGAGCCAGACAATACGGTAAATTTTACCATATTCTGGTAATTTTGACCAGAATTGTTTTTCAGTGTGGACACAGACAAAATCATTATTTAAATCTCTGGTGGTTTTGAAGGCAGCACTGTGTGCAGCCCGGGAATGGTTAACATTTATTTGTAGAACCTGAAGTGTCACCATAGTCTGTGAGACGAATTAAGTTAGCCTTTTGCATAAAAAAAACATTCACAAGTTTTACTGTTAGGAAGGTGCTTAGTATGGAAACCTGAGCTGTACTTCTGGTTAGAATCAAAGCAACTGACACAGATTACCTTTTGGCACTCCTCCTATTTGTGATTCAGTTCACACTTTCCACAAAGAGCCTCTTCTTTCCTCAGACACCACTTAGTTGTGTGATCGAACTTCCGACAATGTCTGAATTATTTAACACCAATAAAATTGTCAAAACGACACCTGAACAATTACGTCCAGGTATCGTCAAAGCTAGTTCGATAATCGATAAGCTAGATATGCCATCTCTACTAATAATTTATTTCTCTTCCAGCATATTTTAATCTAGATAACATGCCACTGGACGTAAAATGTGTTGCGCCCTTTAATGTTAAAATCAAATGCATATTTTGTAAGAGGAATAACAAATGAGAGGGCGTTGACAACGTGCAAACAGACATTAGATGACATGGACAGTTACCTGACTCTTTAAGCAAATAATGAATAAATAATGATTCTGCAAATAATGAACACGACATGTGTAAGGCTATTAAAAGAACACTGGTTAAATGTCTATCACGATTTGAAGTTTAAAATTACTTTGTTAACGGAACCATGAATATCAAGTTATGAATTCAATTAAAATTAAATTCCCGGCGAACAAGTTGGTAGCCGAACGCGGCTAGTAGGTAATATTCGTTCTGTTACTTGCTCTGATTATCCAGATTTATATGCCTCACTCGGATAAATTATTAACTCAAAAGTTAGTTTATTTATGATAATCCTCATCTATATAATAAATATATTGGAAAGATGCATTCGTGCAAACATCCTCTACCGGTGACTTTTGGGAGTAATTTTTTTTCTTAATTAATTCCAATTCCTCTAACTGCTTTTAATGTATACCACATATTAATAGTTTTATCTGTTCTGTCTTTTATAAATGATTAAATATGTTGTGGATATTTTTTCCAACCTGTATTTATATAAAATAAATAGAAATGACCATATAACGTGCATTTAGAAACAGAATGCGTGTAAAAAAAAGTTTCATCACTATTGCCCTCAATTTTCCATCCTTATAAGAGACTACAATAAAGAACTCGCTTACTGACCAAGTAGCTGTCGCATTTGGCTCATAATTCTAATTGTCATCGTTCATACGAAAGATACCGCTACTCCAAAGCCTATGTGACTATCAAAACGTCTCTCTTTTCTTCTGCGGGAGGAAAAAATTATTTTAATGCTTTGTCGATAAATAATGACCATGTAACGAGCATTTATGAACAGAATACGTGTAAAAGAATTTGCATTAATATTGCCCTCGGATTTCCATCTTATTAAAGGACTAAAATAAAGAACGCACCCACTGACCAGGCAGATGTCGCATCTGGCTCATAATTCTAATGGTGACCGCGAGGATTCGAGAGATGCCGGTAATCCGTAGCCTGTATTGCTGACAAAACGCCTCCCTTTTCTTTTCCGAAAGGAAAAAATTATTTTAATTCTTTGTGCATAAATAATGACCAAGTAACCCGCATTTTAAAACAGAATATATGTGTCGATAATTGACATTAAATAGCAAAAAATGTTTCTGTGGGAGTTTTCTCACTAGTCCTTAAATGTCATTGCAGTATACTTCTCTGTTAATAAGTCCAGTCCATTTGAGGCAAAATAAGGAGTTGTGTGCAGAAAGTGGTATAAACTAATAAAACAGAATTAACCCAAATAAGGATTGGAACAAAATTCAGTTTGCAGTGAGAAATTATTCTGATACAACTTGCGTGAGGTTTGATGTCCTTATGCTGTCTGAAGATTTCTTCGAGTGATTGGTAGTTCTACTTTGCTCGAGGTAAACGGAAGAAGTGTCCGTAAAGTAATTTCACACAATCCAAGTAATGACGAATCAAGTACAGATTGGTCCTCAGCTTAAAGAATGGCGTAACCAATGATCACCTTGTCGGTAGAATCTACCCTCTGTTTGAGCGTGTCATTCTGGCCATCTCACTCGCAGAGTGGATCTCAGCAATCCAGATCCCAGTTCGAAGAGATCTTAAAATAAAAGAAATCGATACAAAATTTGCAAGAAGAAACCAACTCAATAAATCGCTAATAGCGAGTACCGAAGACAAGTTATTACTATACAATCTTTATTACATGTATTTCATAATTAAAAGTTTTCAGCGGCATTTTTCAAGCTCCAAACTTTTGCAAATATATGCAAATGTAAGTGTTAATGGATCCCAAAGATGTCATTTTCAATTGTAACTATGAAAAAGGACAAAACAATAATTGGCGATGTCAAAATAATCAAATCAAGAATATTGTTTCGTGCATAAAATGTTATTTTGAAAGTAACACTAATGCTTTCAATTAATAACTGTGCAACTTGTAATTATTCTCATTCAATTATAAAAGATATTTAATTTTATATTCATATATAAAATTAAAAAATAATTTGTTTTTTTTCCTTACAAACAATTATTTAAACACTTGTATGATTACAATGGATAACATTCCTAACGTGTCTGCAGCAAGCATTTAACGCACCACTAAATTTAACCCATTTTGACGATCTAAAAATTAATAAATCTTCAATTTTACTTAATTCACTCACTAAAAGCAGTGTTCAAAATCTTATTTAATGCTAATTGATCCCAAATTACAATTAACAAAATTCGTAGCAAATAGAAAACTGTTCCTCCTTTGTTCAAGATAATTTCAAATTTACTATTTTAAAATTATTAATTTCAATTTACAAAAATACAAAATCATTCACGTTGCAGAAAGTAAGTACTAAATACCTTTTTAAAATAAAATTAAAGGACTTCTTTCAAAAGGTAGGAAAGTTACCTCAAGGTTTGATTTAAATGAATTTGTAATTAATTATCAATTACTATTGGCTGTTGACGATTTCTAAAGAAACGATGACACGAAATAAAGGAGAAAAGATAAATTAACAATTAATTTAACTCCGTACTCGGGGTCAATTTCGCAATTGCTCGATATTTTGAAACCTTAATTAAGAGAGAAGTGACTCCTTAATTACAACCATTGATTGGAATTTTGTTTGGCAGCTTTCTTGACTCTATTACACATACAATCTATTTCCTGCCGGCTGGCAACACAAAGGATATGAAAACGATTTTCTTCCTTCGGCAAACAGTCTTTGAATTCGAGGCACGTGAAGTCGAATGGCGGGCAAGAATTGAATTATTGAATACTTCTTTTTCCGTGAGTTATTTCTGAAGTTGGCATGAACTTTATTTAGGAAAATCTAAAAGGTCTTTTCTAAGATTGAAAATTTCTGTCCTGAAAGATGAAGCATTAATCAATCTTGATTTTTTTTAAAAGTAAATGCTCTTTAAAAAAGGAAGATTCCGAGGGAGTGGAATATTGTTAAAATATAGAAGATGCGAGGTGAAATATCGAATTACATTTTTCAATTTTAGATATTTTTGTGAAATAAAATTAGAATTTAATTTTAGTTGGGTGATAACGCATTGTTTAAAAAACAAATAAGGATGCCTTACTATTTCTAATTGGATTTTTTAATCTATAAACAAATCAACTGATTTCTGAGGTATCATTTATTTTTAATAAATTGATAGTCATTAATTTAAATAACCATATTTAAATTGGAAATCTGAAAATTAAAAGAAAACAGTAATTTATCTGAAAATAAAAAAAAAAATGTCATAATTCATTTTCATACAAACATAATATTTGATCTCTATCAGCATCTTTACAGCAACAAATATATGCGACGTTTAAAATCCAGGAGGATTAATTATACAAAATATTCTTATAATTTTGATCGAAAGAAATTCCTGATTTAATGAATTTCAGAAGCAATAATTTGTTCCTATGACATACTACTCTAAGCGCGATGTATAAAAAATATATTACATTTAATAAAAAAATTCAAATAATTTTTTCTTCAAATTTTAAAGGTAAGGAATGAAAATTTGTCTTACGTAACAAATAGGAGTAAATTATGAAAGCTGCAAAATCGAATAAACTTTGATTACGTAATAAGATACAAAGCTGACATTTCTGGAATATTTTTCAGTAAAAAAACTTGAGAGTATAATTGCATGATTAATTGTTCAAGTATTATTGTTTAATTGTTTATATAAATATTTTCTTTTTCTGTCATCAGTATCCTGTTTCTTGCTTTGATAGTTGGATTCACAATCATGCATGAGGAAGTTGGAATGACTCGTATATATCCAATAAACTTTGCTTTCCTAATTCTTGCTCATGAATATAAGGTGTTTATACGTCTTCCTTATCTTATTGATTCTCTGTTTATCTTGCAGACGCGGAGCTGTGTTCCGGCTTGTGGACAAAGCACCAGGTGGATCAAGTATTAAGCTCGTTTCCTTTGAATATCCGTCTATTCGAAGCAGAAAGAGAAGGACTAGAAAGTAAGAGAAGTATGTGATTTACTAAAGCAAACTTCATGCACTCCTGAAATGGAAACAATTCACGTGATGCCACTGTCACTTGTAAAATGTTACTGCATATACCGGGTGCGTCTTAAATTCGTGCAAACTTCAAAAATTCATAATAAAGGAAATAATGCTCGGAAAAAATTTCGGTTTGCGCGAATATGATCAGAGGGACGTTGGATTTTTTTCCATTAAAAAATGATTCCAACAGCAAACGAAAGAGGGTGCTCAGACGTCATACTGAGACGTTTTATACAAATCAGGCTAGCAATAAACACCTGGCTGGAAATGGATTCGTCATTCGACAGCATGTTATCGTTACCAGATCGAGGTTGCTGGTCAAACTTTTCTACAGGAATGGTGAATCCACAACTATTGCATTGCGAAACTTTCGCACGGAGGAAGAACTGAAGGCGCATAAAAGCACTATTTATTGAATGGGATACTGAATTTTTATATATATATATATATATATGGAAAAAAGTCCAATGTCCCTCTGATCATATTCACTCAAAACGAAATTTTTTAAGAGCACTTCTTTTATTATTACTTCTTTTATTATGGATTTTTGAAGTTTGCATGAATTTATGGCGCACCCGGTATTATCTAATATTCAACTAACGTTTTTCAGTAACTACACGGTTTTTTCCTTTTTCCAGATGGAGTTCTGTATTCAGAAATTAAAGAGTATAACAACTAGTAATTTGACCTGTCCTTACGGACATGCAAATTTCGAGACACTTGCAGTTCCGAAGAAGGCCAGCAAATTCGAAATTCGAGCACAAAAAATCGACACAAAGTGCACTGCTTCATAGGATAAAGGCTAAAACAGCCAACACAATTTCTCACATTTCCAAATTTCCTATACGCACTGTCTAACTTTCCTATACACAACTTCTTGATTAATATCTAAATAATATTAAAATAAAATAATAATAATAAGGAAAATAAATAGAAAAATATATAAACAGGAAGCAAATTCAAACCTAACCATACGGCACACTTCACACACTGCATCAAAAGAAAAAAGCCAAAACAACCTATACACAATTTCAAATTTTCCTGTACATAATTTCAAATTATCCAATGTACTATTTCTTGAGTAATAAATAACATTAAAATGAAAATAATAAAAAGAATAGTTTTAAAAGTCCCAATCCCCTATTATTTTTTCCCCTTTCCATTTAAATTACATTTTTCATATCCAGAGCTAGAATATTTTGAACAATCAATTTCATACCTTTTCTTGATTGGCTGTCGTGCAAAAGTTCTTTAATGGAGCTGCTGTTTTTCTAAAGGTAAGTGTCTCTGATGTCTTTCCACTCGGAAAAAAATTCGGTTTGCGCGAATATGATCAGAGGGACATTGGATTTTTTTCCATTAAAAAAATTATTCCAACAAGGCGCATGTTTTTCTAAAGGTAAAGGTACACATTTTAGGATAGTACGTTCCACAGTTCTTTCATCTTTTCCACAGAAGTACCAGGAACTCATGCCGAAGAATGTGTTTTGATAGGTTTTAAATGCTCCGTGACCTGTGATAGTGACCGTTTAAATAAAGAAATTAAAGTGTAGCGCCTTTGACGCGTATAGCATGAATATATATTGATTTTGTTACAGGTGGACGATGATACCTAAAATTTTCGGCTTAATATAAAAACCAAATTAATAAATATTAAACCAATACAATTATTTCCCATCTTAAATAAAACATTCTTGTATGAAATATAGTTAAATTACGTAAAATTAATCAGCACCGATGTTGTAGATTTACTATCGAAATATTTTTTTGTTTGATAGTTGATAACTAGCGTTGCTCGGGATCCAATTGTTTTCATGTGAACCCACCCCCCACGTTCCTTTTTCTAAGAATATTGTCACTACCTTTTCTCAACAAACATAAATTTTCTTTGAATTTCTCTTTGCTCAATTTAACCTTTCAATTTTTCTGAAAATTCAATTTCAAATGGTTCTAGAAGCAGAGGCAATCGTACTTCATGGCAATTATGTTACTAAAACACATTCAGGTGACTCTTTAGGCCACATTTTAGTACCTCCAATCAAACAAATAATCGGCATCTATCCTATACTCACAATGATTTCATATTCATAAGCATATTGGAATTTTCTTTTTAAACACTCATACCTCATTGCGTAATATTCAAGGCACAATATTTTCTTTCAGCCCGAATATTATGTTGCTCTTCAGTTCTCGCTATCTGTGATACGGGTCTATTCTGGTACCCCCGGTTGGGGTGGGAGGCGTCACTTTTTACGCCTCCCAACCCCGCACGTTAACAACGGGAAAAGTGACGTCTCCCAACCTAACCGGGGGTACCAGAATAGACCCCATAAGCTTCCCTTTCAGCATTCACGTCTGTGTTCTAGCGCTTCTACAGTTTCTGACTGTCTTCGTTTCACATTCCTTTTGGCATTTACTTGCAACCTGACTTGTCTCTCTTAGGCAGTTTCGCGCTGTCTGTTATGTCCCTTGATTTCAGCATCTATCGGATTCCTTCTGTTTTGTTCTTCCGTTTCGGTTGTTTTGGTTTGTAATCGTTTCACAGATGAAGATTTACCGAAGGAAGCACTTTTCTTTGGAAGATGCATACCATCGAATAATGGCAAAAACTTCGAAAGAGGTTTGAACTTCTTTATCTCCAATCAAACATATTATTGTAAATATATTGGAAATTAAAAGAAAATGCTAAAAATTGGATGTGTGGTAAATGCCAAGAAACCAAATCTATATCATTAAAAATGATTTTTTTTTTCAATTAAAAGATGGTTTGTTAAGTTTAATTAACGTCAACTTTTCAAATAGATAAACGTTACCTTATAAAGGACCCCACGTTTTTGTACCATGGTCAGATGCTGAAGACGAAACCTGAGCCAACAGCTTCCTCTCCATACTTTCTCATCACAACAGTGAGATGATATTTGACGGTCGACAGAATTAACAAACATACCAAATCCCAAATCCATTCACACATATGTTATTCTACGAATTCGTGTCTCGATCCTTTGACCATCCGACCCCGAAGCAGAGAATTTTTCACGAGGTCCCCATTGCCCAACTAAATTATATAAAACTAGTTTTTATGTAATGTTTTTTTTCCAAAGTTAAAGAAGAAAAAATTTCAGTTGTTTATTAATAAGTTAAAAAAATAGTAATAATTAAGATTTTCTGTTTTTATAATACACCTGCTCTGAAATTTGGAGCTCTAGACACAACAATCTCTCCTGTATAGTGCTGTGCTAAAAACACGAAAACAGGACAATCAAACAGATAAACTATTGCATTTATAATTATTAGAGATAAAAAATAGAGTTCGTTCAATGTATGTAGTAACTACTGTTTACGATAAACTCTGTTGAGTCAAACGTGGGTGTATGACAAATAATGAAATCACGAAGAATATGAGTGAATTTCAATTAAATGAATATCAAAGAAAGGGAAAAGGCCGGTAGGATGAAATTTTGCTCTTCATATTATCTTTTTCATAGCTTAATGTTGAAGCCAGCCAGGAAAATAACAATAAAGAATAATATGAAAAAGTATTTGTCACTTTTATTAGGTTTTCATCAAAGGTGTCTACCTTCTGGTGGCACTACCATGTGATGTTGCTAATTTTGAATAATTACAAATAATTATTAAGTTACCAGTAATTACTACACTTGATCATCTGTTCAAAATTTAGAATACTGTAGGCATCAATAGCAGTCACTTATTAAAGCAATTTGCATCAAGCAATTAATCATTCCATCAAATTCTCAATTTAATCCTGTTAAGATTTCTAGAACATTTATGCGCTGTGTTTTTAAATACCCAAGGTTCAATTTCTAAGTAAAGAAAATAAAATTACCAGATTCATGGATACATTCTTAGTAATACTCAGCATGCATAAATGAATGACATACACATGAATAGTGTTTTAAAAGGCTAACGTGTATTTAACAATTTGACACAAATAAAATTAACCAATACAATTACGAAGAATCTAGATTACTAAGTTGATATAATGCAACGTAAATATTTCTAATTTAAGAGGGGGCCCCACTCAATAAACACATATCAAGTAAAAATAACAACATCTCATCTATGTCCAAATTTGTTGTGTGTGAATAAACATATTTAATGGATGTATTGCAATCACACCTCCAAAACACAACAATACATGAAATAAATCCTAAACCACACATTTGCTAAAATATAATAAATATAATTTTTAAATTCAATCTGACAACAATCAAATTTGATTTCTAATACATGTAATTTTTTAACATCATGTAATTGTACTATTTTAAATTCAGAAAACAATGTAATTTTTGCCATTTAAACCTAGTAGCAATGGAATTATAGAGATCTTTCATATACACAATCATACAATTTTTACCCTTTAATTATTGCTACTAGGAATTTTTACCATTTTTAAATTTAGCTCCAAGAAAAATCAATGACCTTTAAACTCAAGCTAACAGTAAGACCTTTTGAATGTGTTCAGCAATCAAAACATTGCAGTTAAATATAAAATCAATGATAAAAACAGGATGCGTTTGGTCATTTTGCCAGCTGAGGAATTTTTTTTAGATGACAAGTAACCCACTCGTGAGAAGGTGGATTTTATTTCGAATCCCAAATGTTTTTAATGGCATAGTCAGAATGTGCAATGCCCAACAGAAAGGGGATTCACACGTGCAAGTGGAAAGAAAGGGGGAGAGGAACAAATCTCACATCACGAGAGAGAATTTCAAAAAGTGTTGTTTCCGAAAACAAGGATTTGAATAAAGAAATCAAATAGCAGTTAGTACACAGCTTTTTTGCAGTTTAATTCTGCATTGTAGAATTACGCTAAATTAAATTAAACATCATGTAAATTAATTTTTTTAAAAAGAACATAAATAATTTTGAGAATGATATGAATTAATTTTTTAAAGTATGTAAATAATTTTGAAAGTGTGACACGACAACCACTTCGTAAGCAGATGATCTTGGATACGAAACCCGAATCAACCTAAATTCCATCTTCCACGTGGGACTTAAGCTGGCCATTCACTTGAAGGATAGCCATGCCATTTATCCTAAGCCCGGTTTTTTTCCCACCCATTTTAATCGAAAAATACAGGCACGCTATTCATAAGGAAGCTAACTTTGACGAAGGTAGGAGGGGAGATCTCCTTTCCCTCTCTACATCTGCTTGTCAATCGCCCTTCGATTTTCCCCAGTCAGCAGATTTTAAATTTCTGCTAACCTCGAAGCGAGGCTTCAATCTACGCAAGGCCAACAGATTGTATTTTATGCTACCCTCGAAGCAAGGCTTTAATCTTCGCAAGGCATTGTTCTTTTCCCTAGCCTCTTTCAGGGTGCCTCTGATTTTTCGTTCCGATTTCAGTCCAGACGGAATTCCAACTACGGCAAGCCGTTTGGCTCATTTCCATAGACTTGTATTGGTTTCTCCTTCTCGCGTTACAAAATATACATTTTGTCTCTGAAGTGAATGGCAGACTTTATGTACGTTGAATCCGTCAGTGTCATATTTCCTGCCACTAGTATGAGGCAGTAGGTTGGAGAGGGTAAGTTGTCGACTCAGGTATCATCCTTGACATTTGGCCATCGTTTATAATCAAGAGATAAGCCTCAAAAATTGCTAATTTAGGTTCAACGCGGGGAGTTTATTTAATTTAAATATAAAGACTATTTTGAACCTAAAGGAATGTGGACTCGTATCTTACGAGCATAACTGGCGATGCGTATTTTCTATCTTGCACAATATATCTGATTCAAGTTTATTCCTTATCAAATCCGCTATATGTGGGCTACAAAAACATGCAGAAATGGTTTGGTAATATGTATTGCTTTGTGCCTCTAAGACAAACTGGATTTGCTTGACTAAATCATACATTTATCTTGCTTTCAAATTCTCCTTTTTCTGCTATGAAGAGACGGATATTCTTTGGAAACGAGCTTAAGTTCTTTGTATACGAGTCATCTGATGTTTTGTTTTCAATGCGGATTAGAACTGTGCATCTGACAGGATAACAGAAAAACAGTAAAATAAGAAAGATGTATAAAAAACTTATATTCATGAAATTAAATTATGGAAGACTAAATTCGTTATACGAGCTTTGAGATTTATACGATCTTCTCCAACAGTCGCATGCGTACCAATAACTGCCTCTGCAATAGTAGAATAGGATTCTTTCAGGAAAGAATTGATTTGAAAAATCTGAAATCTCACGTGGAAAATTAAATACAATCTAATATATTCTCCACTTTTCACAAACAGCGCTTCATTTTCCTGGTAGACTACATAATTTACTTATACAAATTTCGGAAGACAAGTATTCTTATACTACTTTTTAAAGGTGAAGTTATGTACTTTATATATATAACATGAAACATGGATATGTAACATGGAAGTTTAACAGATCAATAATCACCTGCATGAGCTTCAATTTTAACTAAACCATATCTAATTTCAATCTAATAATTAAAAATACTAAATAAATGCCAAAAGAACCTATGATGCGAATATCATGTTATACTTAATACTATAAATATAATCGAAAAAGACAATCCAGGATATGGATTTTACAACAATTAAAGTTGTTAACTCGGCTTTGGACGATATTACTGTTAAATCTGATTTCATTGCGCAAACCATCCATGAAACCAATTGTTGAAAAAAAACAGAATGGGTAATTAACCATAAATAAGAAGAAAGAAAGTAGGGTACTTAACCCTGAATAATTTCAACACTATAAGATAAAAATAGCTAGAATACTTCTAAAATAAACATTAAAATATATTGCACATTATCTAATATTGCACTTAAACAAATAATTCAATATCTAAGAAAAATTTCTTTCAATTTTAACAAGAAATTAGTAAATAAATGTGTGAAACTTTCCAAATTACCTGCCTACACAAACCAACAACAGTCCAACGTCAAAAATACCATGCAATGTCCGCATTAAATAGAAAATTATTTTAATTTTTAAAACAAGTCTGATACTATATTTAAATTGCCGAATATAAGTTAATATTCAAGATATTATTTAACAAATCTAAATTTTTTTTTAAATAAAAAGTCTAAATTTTAAAAAAACTTACAATAACGGAGCTCAGTAATACGGGAAGGAAACAGTAGATCCTAAATTACGAAGAACTCCATCTTACAATTTTTCGAGTCCATATCAATACATTCCACATCGTAGAGAAACCTCATTGAAACTAGTTCACGTAACAGAATTATTGATATTGATTATTAAATTCAATCACAACATAATAGTAATAAATTTTACGTACCCAAAATAATTAATATTTCTCTTGTTATATTAAACTAAGTGCTTAGAGGATGGAATATACATTTCTCTCTTAAACCATTTTTCTTCTATTTAATACAAAGCAGGACATTTTGATGGAATCTGTGTACTACTTTATTCAATAAATCGATTCATCTCTTATTGATGGTTGATTCAGGGATAAGCGAGTCGGTTTATATCATTAATTCCAACATTAAATTCACATTAAGCTGTGATTTGTTGATCTGTGTAGAAAAAAGTGTATCGTAACGTTTCCCTTGAATGATCACATGCATCTTAGATTTGTGCCTCTATCTGCAGTTTTTTAACATTTATGTTTTTATAATGTAGAAATCCCATTTACAAAAAATTCCGATGTACGTAAAATATGGTTTTATTCCCTGAAATTGGCTTCATTTTTTTAGTTGTGATAAAATTTCCATGTTAACAAACAACATTTCAAAAATATCCCCATATTAAGATTGGAAAAATAGCATGCAGAAGAATATGAAGAACTTAGTTATGAAACTTAAGAAGAATTTTCTGAAAGGTAAAAGAACGCATATTTGCATTCCAGGACGGATAATAAATTATTGAGATAAATAATAAATAATTGAAAACTAATAAAGTAATAAAAATTTATGAATGCACAAAGTGTGCAAGAAAAGAAAACAAATAACAATTATTTTTTCAGAAATAACAGCAATTTCAACAAGAGTTATTTCCCTAAAAAATGGAAATGGTCAAATGGTGAAAATTAAAGACATAAGCTCTCACACATAATTAATATATTCCTGTAATTAGGAAATTAGAACTGATATTGATTTTGACAAAGATTTTGCAACTTGAGTGCTAGTTTTTCCACAAAAGTAAGTAAATTATAAACAAAGTTAATAAAACATGGTTTGCAAAAGCAAAAAAGTGAAAACCATTTTTGTACCTGTTGGCATCCGGGAGAAATTATGATTTATGTCTGAGGAATGAAACATCATGTAAAATGAATCAAATTAGAAAGCATGTTCAGCATGAAAGCATGCTGAGCAAACATACATTTGCTTCACATACGTTAAACATTCTGTGCTTACTATTTTTCATATCACATACATCGATACTAAATGTTATTTAATAATTTTCTTTCTTTTCTTTTTTAAAGTGAATTTTACTATTCCATTCTACTTCTAGTTCATTTCTATGTTTAAGATGTCAATTTAATTTAATTTGATTAACTTCCCGTTTTGAAGCAACACGAGGCCTATTTTGGGACGTACCCCGTGGTTTTGAAACACAGTCATATGACGATTACGACGCTTGACTCCCCTCTCCAAACTTCCGCACTACTCCAAAGGGAGGAAGTGTGACCCCCTACGTGAGATTTAATGTGCAAAAAGCCCAATACGCGACGGATCATCAGTGGAATGGTGTTTCGAATCTGGAACCATCCGGCTCCGAGGCCGACACCTTAACATTAGGCAACCGCGGACTTTTAAAATGTCAGACTTTCATAAAAAAAATTACTTCCTTCTTTCTAATTAATCCTTCTTATCTGAATAAGATCAGATTCATGAGGTCGTGCACCTCATGGTCAAGAGGAGAGAATGAGCAGCTTCCGTTGGTACCAGGTACCTTGAGCACCCGAAGGTAGGTCTGACTTTGCTCCAGAGCCTGCCAAGCATTAGCTGAGCGTAATGGAATGGCCTTCACGCATAGAGTGGCCCTACCAGGAGATTAAACTCCCGACGTACTTCACCCATTCCACCCAGTGCCACCCCCGCCACGTTGAGGCTACAAGGCAGGACTTGGGGGAAAAATTATAATGGAACTGAACAGTAAATAATATTGGCAGACAGATATTTAGAATTCTATCCATGAAACGGTTTATTATATCAAAATTCATACGAGAAAATATTCCAAAACTTTAAAGAGACTTGCATCAAAATAGTTTTTCTGTGTGAAATGAAATGGTATTATTAAACCATATTTTTTTTTTCGATTCGGAACTGTGCTAATATTTACTTTCCTCATTCGTTAAAGAATCCACGAAAGTTGAGGAAATTAAGAAGTTATACTACTAAATAGATAAAAATTCATAATTATTTAACATTTTAATTAAAAATATGTGTGCCTTCAACTAATGAATTCATTAAGTTCTGTTACTTCACTGCTATGTGAAAAACAGCATACAGTAAATGCGAACTTCAGTATGAATATATTATTTAGACTTATAATCAACAAAATACAAGTTTTTATAATCTGCTATTACAAAATGAAAAACTTTTCCTTTAAAAAGTCTTAATTAATTCTATTCACTTCGAAGAGAAATGATAAAAACAGATTTGAATCAAAATTCTAAAAATTACTTCCATTTGGGAGGAAGTTGTCTCATTTTTCAATATGGTGGCTTGTAATTAATTTTAAAACTTTTCATTGCATTTTAAAGCTTGAAATATCTGGAGAGTTAATTGAACTTGCAGAATATAATATTTAATTATATCAATGAGACGCTGAATTATATCGATAAAGCTATGAAAAATTAATAGAATTTCAAAGCAAATTTATGAAGAGTACTTTTGAATGTCAGAAAACATTAAACTTTCAATATTATTTTCAATTGATAGTTGTGCTAGCTTTAATTCTTTTAATGCATATCTGTATATTAAAGAATCAATGACGTTTACAAAATTAGAAAAATAGCAATACGCTTTACTAATCCACCAAAGTTATTAAATTTTGATAATCTAGCAATTACTAAATTCTGTAATTTTTAATATTTCAATATATATTGAAAAGAAGAAGATATTATACTCGGCTTCCAATATGATATGGATCACAAATTATTTCAATTGAAACTCTTATACATACTTGGATATTCATGATTCGCTTAACAAAGACATTTGAAAGTTAAAATTGTGATAGACATTAAATCCCATTCTCTTTTAGTGGCCTTGCATCTTCTTTGTTCATTGTCTATGTGGACGTCCTTAATGGAATCAAGTCTCTGTGCGGTTAATGTAAAATCTAATTGCACCTTGTAGGCGCCAAGTTCATTTTCTTATTTCTCGTGGAAAATAAGAATTTGACGTTAGTATTAAAATGGCGCGTCACATTTTATGTCCAGCTGCATGTTAATTGTATTAAAACATGCTGATAAAAAGAATTAATACATATTTCAACATACTGGATGCATCTCCTAATATCTCAACTATCCTATATCATTTATCTTAAAAAACTTTGCTTATAGATTTTAGAGTAAAACTGATGAAATGAAAAACGAAAGCTAATTTCTTCTCTTTCAACAATGGAAGAGAAACACGCAAATAAATATTTGTTTAAGCAATGAAAATGGTTTGAATTTCATTACAATAGTGAAAAGTATTGATGCAAATTATGCCTGAAAATATTTTTAAAACTTTATGAAAATTGGAGAAAACATTGAACAGTAATTTAATTAATATCATTGGAAAGGCAATTTTTTGTGCTTTCAGATGGTGTAAAAATGATTTTGTACTGTAATATTTTCGCAAGTTATTGAGGAAAAACGTCAGAATTTCGCTTAATTTTTAATTAATTGAAACTCTAATTAAAATTTAAGATAAAGGGCTCCGAGATGCACCTTCCCACTCTCCAAAGCATGTTTGTGCAGAATTTCGTAGCTCTAGGTAAAGCGGTCTGCCCTGTAGAGCTCCGACACACACAAACACATTCTCCTTTATTATTAGTAGAAATTGAGATTAACAAAGCATTTGGGAGTGTGAAAAATTGATACATCATTGTTGCAGATAATTTCGAGTCCATAATCACAAAATAATTATCCTTTACTTTTAAAAATACGAAATAACACAAGTTTCACATAGAAGAAACGTAATAATCAAATTGAAAAAAATTCTTTCACAAAAGAGAAAAGTCATCTCAAGGTTTCGCTTTAATGGTTTTATAGTAGCATATTAAATTCATTTTATCTGTTGTGATTGCTTTGGAAATGTGGGCACACAAAAAGCAAGCAAATATATAGATTGACAATTCATTTAACTCCATTGGACAAGAGATCAATATCGTAATTTCTCGACATCTGCAAGTTTAATGAAGGGAGCTTGGATTCCTTAATTACGACCATCAATTTAATTCTCTTCGAGCTCTTTTTCTTTTCCCTTCTTAATACATAGTTTATTTCCTAAAGTGTGGCATCACAAACGCAGACGATTTCCTTCCTGCGAACAACCCTTTTAATTCGGAGCACGTAAAGTCACATGGCGAGTGAGAATTGAATTATTGATGCAATTCGCTTTCTTCACGTTCTTTTACAAAACTTCATTAAATTTTACAGTGTTGGAAAAAAATTTTGATGCGATAACAGGTGAAATGGAATACAAAGTAGCAAGCAACATGAATTCAAAGGGTTCCGAAGAATTTTAAAAATATATCATTCATACCAAACAATTAAACTTAGAACCACATTAGCCACGAGCTAATTTTTTTTATATAAATGTTTAAAAGATGTTTCAGACAGTGACAAAATTTCGTATACCAGGGGATACTTTTTATCTATATACACACTGATGAGCTCAGATCTATTTATTTTTTGTCTAGTGTTGTTCTCGCAATCACTCGAGAAAAAATAAATAAACTAGAAGAGACCCTTTTCAAGACAGCACATTAGCCAGAATTCTTACATATTTATTCGTCTATCAGTAACCAAAATGATTTGAAATATGTTTAGAAAAATTTAAATAAAAAATTCTTTGTAAGAAGAAGCTTAATCTCATTTATCAAAGGTAGAAGATTTTTTAACATTTCATAAAAGTAGCAAATTTACAGTTTACAGATAATTTTTTCAATGTACTGAGGGACAGATGTAAGAGAGTGACTGAATTAATAACGACATACCAAAAGTAAAAACATAGTATTCGTATATTTAAAAAAAGGGATTCTTAAAAGTTTCCATTCTTGCATTAAAAGCAATTAACATCGAAAAGCGTATAAAATATTATATAATTTCTACGCTTAATATTATAGAATAATTAAATATTATAGAAGTTTTTGAAATTGCTTTGTGATATTCCTTTTGCATTTTATAAGTCGTGAAAGATTTAGATGAATAAACTATTTTTATGTTTAGGTATTTCGTTTTGAAGCAACACGAGTGCTATTACGGAACGGACCACATAATTTTTAACGGCAGTCAGATGACGAGGATCACACCTGAGCTGGCAGCTCCCGCTTCAAACTTCCAGCCAAACCAGCGAGGAGTCAACGTGATATTTTTATCGGCTATGGTTTTAACGTAATTTTTCCTTTGTGTGATTGTGTGGTGTGGTTTAATGTGTGTTTTTAAATGGCGTAATTTTATTATTTAGGTGTAATTATTTTTCACCTTGTTGGTGGATTATTGTAATGAGTAAATTTTTACTTCCATGTAATATTGGTATCTCCAGTTAATCTTTCCATAATGTTATGTGGTGGAACTATCTTTTATCTTAATTTAAGGCATATTTGTTTCTTTTTGTTTGGTGATGCTGGAATGGATTGATGTAATTAAATGAAAGAAAAGTATTTATTTATTTATTTATTTATTTTTATTTACAACCCGCTCCGGCCCAGCCTATCCAGGAGGTTGTAAGGGCTTCCACAGGCCGTTTCCACATGTGTTACGGTGTAGCTTATAAAGAGATTTGAAAGATTTTAATAAATGTGTTGGCGGCCGGCGTCCTCCTTGTTCTGGTGTTTGGTTCTCTTCCCCTATGGCTTTTTTGCCTTAAACCCAATAGAGTGGGATGAGTCGGGGTGAATTGTGTATGCATCACACCAACGAGGGACGTTTGGCACTCTACATATCATTTAACGTGCGACAGGCTCCATACAGTGCGGATCTTCAGTGGAATCCGGCTTCAAACCTGAAAAGCTCCTTCCCGAAGCCGAGACCTTACCGCGCCCCAAATATTTGTAAAATAGAAATCTGAAATTTTAAACAGCTAGAATTTCCTTCCTTTCACTTTCTGGTAAACTAAAACATTATGCAGTGTTCTGTTCATTTATCCTGATAAGAGTCTGTGGTATCTCCTCAACGAATCAGCCCAAACCTGCAAGAGAATTACTTGCAGGCTCGCGCGACAGGTACGTATTCCATAGACACAATACAGTGCTTTTATTGCTTCGTAGCATAAGGAAAAACCCGGTAATGCATTTAGAACATATTTATTTCGACCGATTAGGTTTAAAATTTGATAAATGTTGGCATGTTTGGTCTCGAGACAATATACCAAATATTCCATTCATCTAAATAGTTGCGTTTTTGAATTATCGAATTACCATTCAAGCAAATATACAGACCGACAGGCATCAACAATTTTCTGGATTTGAACCAAAATTTGATTCACTTCTATAATTCTGATGATGAAATTTTCTAAATCCATTGATCTAAATAGTTGCGTTTTTGAATTATCGAATCCCTATTCACGCAAATATGCAGACCGAAAGGCATCAACAATTTTCAGGATTTGATCCAAAATTTGAAACAGCTCTATAATTCTGATAACAAAATATGCTAATTTTACCCATCTAGCTCTTTGCTCTTTCTAGTTATCGTGTTCATGTACACATAGGTGGACAGACAGACAGTTTTCTGTAGATTGGTTTTGTCCAAAATTTGACGAAAACTACAATTTTCGTGTAAAGACCACATTCCAAATTATATCCTTCTATTTCTTTTTAATTTTGAGTTATCGTGTTGACAGACCATCAAATAGACAGATATACAGGCATGATTCCAAAAATTGTTTTTGGAAACCAGAAGAGGTAAAAAGTTCTGGAACTTGAATGTTTTGACGATATTGCAGTACTTTCCCTTTGCATCTATATACATGAAAGGGAAAGTCACTCACTGACTCATCACCGAATCTCCCACACCACTGGGACTAGAAACTTGAAATTTGACAGGAGGTTGTTTCTTGGGCTGAAGATGCTCACTAAAAAAGGTTTTTTCGAAATTTTAATTAGAATTCTAATTAATTAAAAATTATCTTAAATTTTTTCGATTTTCTGAATAACTTCAAAGCATATAATGGCACAAAAACCATTTTTACATCGTTTTAAAATTTTAAAAAATAACCTTTTTAATGATACCAATTAAATTCCCATGCGACACACTCTGTTGAATTTTAATTTATATTGTAATAAATGTTTTCAGATAGATAATGATAAAGGAAAAAAAGATAAATGTTTGCAAACACAATTTCCAACATTGTTTTTATTGTTATCATCTGCAGCTTGTTTTAGAGCATATGCGTAAGTGCTCCTTTATCGATTAAAAAGCGAAAGAAAACATTATTAACTGAGAACTGATGAAGGCGAGTTGCGTTTTCAGAGTTATTACTGTCGATGAGACGTAATTAGATGAATCTTTTGCAAATTATTTATAAGCAAGTGTGTAATCTACGTATATCTTTATAATATCATGAAAATATATGAAGACTTGAATATCCCGAGCAACCAGGTACCAGGAATGTATTAGTGCAAGAAAGGAGTGGTGGGCATCATCTAGTACTCCATATACTTGTAATAAAAAATGGATTAACCATTTAATGTTGATAGAGCCACAATAATTCGTTTTCACCATTTCTTTTACACCATTACAGAGACAAATATATGTTGCTGTTTAA